>ML303537.1:10484-50045 GCA_005239505.1 Nicotiana paniculata | reverse complement strand
TTCACTACCACTAGCACATTCATATTCTTCCAAGAATGAATATGTATTCATAAATCAGATGTTTTCACATTCTCATCATGAATGGACTATAATCATCTATATGTGCTTTACAAAATCTCATGTCAAAACGATGACAAATATTACTTTCATAGAGGGAAAGATTATTTTGAGAATTCTTAATATTCCCATTATCATAATGATGACGATTATAATTTCGTTTATCGCCACTTCCACATCCATTGATATCTTCACGGTAATAATTTTGTCTTCTTTCAGACTTATCATATATTGCTATCACATTCTCTTAAAGGGAAAGAGAATGAAGCAAATTTAATGGGACATGTTTCCATATCTTTGCCCACAATCATACATGATTTGATTATGACAAGGCATAGAAATTTTACCACTTCGGGTGGTTATAATTTCTTGCAAACTCTATAGGAGTTATAATCAAAGTTTATTGTCTTTGCTTGTATTTAAAATCAAATTATAGAATTTCAAGAATTTAAAAGAGAAAAATAAAGTAAAATACTTATCTTAAATCTATAATTTAATCATGAAGAAAGTTCATGGAGAATTGACAATCATTATGCTCAATTCCAAAGCTTCTACTCAATTGATTAGAGTCTTGTGCTGATAATGTGTTATAAACAATAAAAGAAGAAGACCAATATTGTAGAGAAAGAGAGAGAAAATTCTTATTGAATTTTGGGATGAATTACAATGTAAGAGGAACTCTCTATTTATAGGGAAAGAATGACTTAGTCACCAAGTAACAAACCCTAAAATCTCTCTAGAATATAGACATTCACCATAAATAGAATTCTATTTATAACAACATCAATTTAGTCTTAAGAAATTCAGCAGTATAAATAATATAACTATCTAACTACTAATGTGGGAAGTAACCTTAGTATATGTTTGCAAGTTGAGAATTAAATGACTTATATAAGTAACTGGTCATGAACTTAAAAATATTCGTGCACTATTAACGAGTGTTGATGATTTCTGTATTCACAAATTGAAAATAGAACGTTTTGAAACAGCTAGCCCCTCATAAAATTAGTTAGTAGAAGTCTAGATTAACTATATTAATTGAAGTTAAATAAAAATTCAACGTTTATTTTTGGAAAATTACTTTAAAAACTTTATTTTGCAAAGTTCTGCATCATAAACATCTATAGTAGCATAACTTTCCTTAAATAAACATCTTTAACTAGGAATTTCTTATTAAGTTTAATTAATTGCCAAACTAATTTCCTGGTTAAGGTTTACTAAAAAAAATATTTCCTTTTTTGGTTGAAAAGTGCACTTGTGAAAACGCTCACATAATTTTATAAAATCAATAACTGTATATATCGAAATTCGTTTAATGCCAACTTTTGCCTAATAAATACTTTAAAAAATATTTCTAAACGGTTGTGTGAATTATATCACATTAGTTTTTGTCGGTGTGTTCTTTCGTGATCTGATGGGTGCCAGCAGATTGGTGCGGTTTTAGGTCATCTATTTAGTATTAGGTGATCTCGTATACTTAGTATCAATAATATAATAATATAGATTAAATTAATTAAACACCTTATAATATGACTCAGACACATAAGCATCATAACATAATAAAATAAATCTTCTTCGATTTTATCAGATTGTTTATCCTCTAGAGTTGTGGCTATTATTATGCTTGAAAGTGAAAAGATAATAATGGTGACCTCATTAGTTAAGTTTTCCATGCAAGCAAACTAACAAGTTGATGGTAAAAATATTCACCAAGTTACAACATAAAAGTCATGAAACCTTTCCTTTTTTTTCGGACAAAATTAAGAAAAAATATTTCTCAAAAACGAATTTTTTTAATGATCGTAACAAAAATGTTGCTTGAAATTAAATACCTATCGAGTTTGTTTTTAAATATCTCCCTCCATTGCATGAACTAGTTGTCAAAAACAACGAAAATAGTATACGTTATCTCACAGGTGGAACTGGGGAAGGTAAAAAATACGCAACGACATAGCCACGTGAAGGAAGATCAATTGAACATTTCATCGAAATTATATTATATATAAGCTAAAATTCACCATTAATTGAAAATTTTATACTGAATATATAAGAAAAATTATACTTTCTATGTAGGTTAAAAAATACTTTTCATACATATATCTTAATAATTAAATATGTCATTTAGACATCTTAAATTTGTAAAATAAACGCGGAATGAATTTAAGTATGGAGAGTATATTACTCATAATTAGGACTGAAACTTTATTTCCCTCCATAGAGATAGAGACGCAGGGGATACTAGTGGTTAGGTAGTAGAGCTTTTGCAGACTTGTAGGAGTAGGAGTAACAGTTTTGGGATGTCAAAACCTAAATGTGTTTTTTTTTTTTAACAAGTAAGAGCGAAATAAGTGTAAAAAAAAAAGATATTTTTATGCATAACGCTCTTTTAATGTCACGATCCGATTTCGGGGTCGTGATGGCGCCTGTCGTAGAATCAGGCAAGCCGCCCCTTTATTTCTAAGCTAAATTCGATTTCCAGTAAAAATGCAATTTTTAAACGAATTATTGATAATACTAAGAGTTTGAAGTTTAAAAATAATATTTGAAACAAAATTAAAATCTCCAACTCCGGATCCGGTGTCACTCAGTCATGAGCTGCTATATTATAAAATAAAGAAATGAAGAAATAGACAACATAGTCTCAAATAAGAGCAACAAGTGGAATAAGAAAGAGAAAATGAGGTCGCGATCGCCAGCTGCCACCTCGACAACTCCAATGAAACCCTGACAGCTGCTCAATATCCACTACCGGGTCCCGGCGTACCTGGATCTGCACACAATGTGCAGGGGGTAACGTGAATACACCAACTCAGAAGTAACGAACCCAAACTATGGGCTGAGAGGTAGTGACGAACTAAACCTCAATAATTAAATCATCAGCCTACAAAATTTAGGCATATTCACAGTTTATCAGAAAATAACAACAGCATATGCTAGATATACCTCCATATGTTCTACATGCCAATATGTTACAGTGTGAAAATGCACATAGTGCTCACCACTCTCCCACAGAAGTCCATTCAGTACTATATATGGTTCTCAGGCCCAGGGAAGTTCCATCCCGGAATATGCATAAACACCGGTGACCGTAGTCACTCCGTACTGAAGAAAAAGGCCAGTCCATCCCCCACGGAGAAGATCCATCTCCGGAATACAACACTCGGACAATATCCATGTCCAGGGAAGATCCATCTCTCACATAAAATCAGCTTCGGACAAGATCCATCCCTCACATAACATCAGCTTCAGACAAGATCCATGCCCAGGGAAGATCCATCCCTCATCATCAATGCGCTCACTGGGGGTGTAAAGACTCCGGAGGGGCCCTAGTGGCCCAAGCGCTATATCAAGCCAACGAAGGCATGATTTAAGTATCATTGCGGTGTGCAGTCCGATCTCATAACTGTCTCAATAACAGGCTCTCGGCCTCACTTAGTCATTACTCTCCAGTCTCACTCACAGGGATCACAGATGCATCCATCAGCCCGAAAGAATGATAAGTATGCATATAATTAACAATACTGAGACTGAGGTATGAAGTGATATGCTATAACAGGACTGCGTATATGAAATAAAATAATCACAAAATAAGACAATAATATACGACCACTCGGGTCTCAGCATTTTCGGTGTGAAGCCTAGCATTTATACTTAACATGATTTCTAACAGGTTCACAATTACTACATTAATAGAAGTGCGGATATCGATAAGTAATAGCTACTAGACAAATGCCATGGGATAAGCCAGGCCACGAATACTCGGTGCATGCCCGCACGCCCGTCACTTGGCATGTGCATCACCTCAATTATAGTCATAAATCATTTAGCTCGGGGTTTCAAACCCTCAGATCCAAGTTTGGAAACGTTACTTACCTCAAAACCGGCTAAAATACTATTTCGCAGTGCCTTTGCCTCTAAATTCGGCCTATGAGTGCTCCAAATCTACCAAGTTCAGGTTTTTATCATCAAATTATGCTTAAGGAATGAATTCCAATTGAAAAGTACCAAATTTAACTCAAAACCCAAAATTAGCCAAAACCCGACCCCGGGGCCTGCATCTCGGAACTCAAAATTTTATACCAAAATGTTCTTCATCATCTCATGAGTCCGTACATATAAAGAACGCTAAAATGGAGTTCGTTTGACCCCTCAAATCGACCCCTAAATGTCTCATAATCTAAAGCCATAACTTCACCTTTTTCTACTGATTTTCATGAATTTAACACTGATATTATGTTCCTTAATCACCTATAATCGAGTTTTAGGGTCCAAAATACTTACCTCCACGAAGAACATTGATTTCCCCTCTTCAAAATCGCCTCTAAGCTCTTTTCCCGTTCAAAAATAGTGTTAAAAGGTCTAATGGTCGCGGAGGATTTTAATTTATACTTTCTGCCCAAGGGTTCCGCACCTGCGGCCTTATTAGCGCACCTACAGACCCGCACCTGCGGTCCCAGGTGCGCACCTGCGCATATGACTTAAACCCTCGATTTCCGCACTTGCGCTTCCGCAGGTGCTACCACTCGTCCGCACCTGCGACCCTTTACGACCAGTCAAATCCGCACCTGCGATCCTTCACGACCAGTCAAATCCGCACCTGCGCAAGGTCTTCGCACCTGCGGACCTCGCACCTGCGGACCTCGCACCTGCGGACCTCGCGCCTGCGGTCCTCCTTCCGCAGGTGCGACCACACCAACAACAACTTTGCTGCATATTTCCAACTCCGAACTTCCCGTTAACCGTCCGAAATCAATCTTGAGCCCCTCGGGACCCCAACCAAATATACTAACATATCATATATGATCATTCAAACTTAGTTGCACTCCCGAAACACTAAAAATAATATCAAAACACCAAAATCACATCAAATTCAAGCCTAAGAACTTTGAAATTTCTAAATTTCACCAACGATGCCGAAACTATCCAAAACAACTCCAATTGACCTGGAATTTTGCAGACATATCCAAAATGACATTACGAACCTGTTCCAACTGTTGGAATTCCATTCCGATCCCGATAGCCTAATTTCCACTGCCGACCGAAAATTATCAAAAACTAACTTTCGCCAATTCAAGCCTAATTCTACACCGGTCCTCACAAAAATATTCCGAACACACTCCTGATTCCCAAATCACTAACGAAGCTATCCGAGCCATAAAATCCGCATTTTGAGGTCATTTACCAATAAATCAACTCTCAGTTGACTTTTCCAACTCTAAGGCTATTTTTAAAGACTAAGTGACTAAATTCTCATTCTCATTATTATTATTCCGATTCCGAGCCTACAAACTGTAACACATCAAGAACGGTTTAACCAAGCTGTGACGAGGCAATAACAGTAAATATAAATACAAATTTTACGTAACGACCGACCGGGTCGTTACATATAAAGAGCGATACTTAATGGACGTATAGCGTTCTTTTAAATAGCGCTATATATATATAACACGTTAAAGAAAAGCACTATATATGTATAGCGTAGTAATAAAGAGCGTTATACCTATTTTTTGGGCCCACAAATAAGTCTCATGCGTTTAACTGACATAACAATAATTTAAATGGGTATAGTGTCCTTTAAAAGAACGCTATACCTAAACAAAATTCACCCCCTCCCCCCGAGCTAGGCATTGCCTTATTAGGGGGTCGTTTGATCCCCTAATAACTGTGTTTCCCATGTCTATTTCTGCTTTTGGAACCTGTTGGAACGTTGAGTGGTGAAATTCGGAGAGTTTTTGGACACATAGTCCTTAAATGTGAAATTTAGCTTTAGAAATCGAGCCGTAGTTAGAACTATGTGAATACGGATCTGGAATGGAATTATGTCGACCCTGTTAGCTCCGTTGGGTGATTTTGGGTCTATCAGCGTGTTCGAAATGTGTTTTCGAGGTCTGTAGTAGAGTTAGGCTTGAATTGGCGAAAGTTAGAATTTCGGCGATTTTGGCCGATAGGTGAAATTTTGATATTGGGCTCAGAATGGAATTCCGAGAGTGACAGCAGGTCCATGGTGTCATTTATGACCCGTGTTTAAAATTTGAGGTCATTCGGATGAGTTTTGACGTGTTTCGGCATCAGATATAGATTTTGGAAATTTCATAAGTTCTTAGGCTTGAATCTATGCATATATGATGATTTGGATGTTATGAGAGGTGTTTTGAAGACTCGACTAAGTTAGAATGAGTTATTAGGATTGGTTGGTAGGTTTGGTTGAGGTCCCGGGGGCCTCAGGTGTGTTTCGGGTGACCAAACGGGCAAATATAGCCTTAAGCTTATTGCTGGTTTTTCTAGTTTTACAGCAGCAAACTTTTGTTCATCGCGATCACGTGAGTTCATCCACGATCGCATAGGGTAAGCTGGGGCAGGCAAGGAATTTTTTATATGCGATCACACAAGTTCTGCCGCGATCGCAGTGTTTGGGCAGTCTAGTCTCCGCGTTCGCATATCCCATGTCGCGATCGCATAGAATACCTTAGGCATGCGGAAGTTTTGAGTGTTGTTCTAGGCGGTCGCGTGAAGCCAACCGCGATCGCGTAGCTTTGAGTAGATAAGGTCCGCGATCGTGAGCTGTACGCTGCGTTCGCGTAGAGTAATTTTAGGCGCGTGTTGGAATACCCTTCGCGATCGCGACTGGAAGTACGCGATCGCACAGAGCAAATAACTGGGCAGAACATTTAAAGACCCAAATTCGAGGGTTTGAATTATTTTCACTTTTTTGAACCTGAGAGCTCGGGAAGTGCGATTTTTGGATGGTTTTGCACCTGGGCAACTTGGGTAAGTTATTTCTACCCGATTTAGACTAATTTTCATGATTATACTCTTTAATCCAGCCATTAAATTCGAAATTTTGGTGGAAAAATTTGGGAAAAATTGGATAAACTTCCTAGGCCGAATTCTTGAGTTTTGATTGGGATTTTGACATTCAATTCGATTAATTCTTATATAGTTAGACTCGTGAGTGAATGAGTGTCCGAAATTTATAAATTTTACCCGATTCCGAGACGTGGGCCTGGGGGATTTTTTGGGCAAATTTCCTAATTTCGCGTATTAGCTTCGAACTAATTTTCTATTTTGATTCCTTAAAGTGATATTTACATTATGCAATCGAATTGATTAGATTTGGGCCACCCGGAGTCGGATACTCGTGGCAAGAGCGTGGTTTTGAGTTGAGTAGCGCAGTCGAGTTAAGTGGCTTGCCTAACTCTGTGTTGGGGACTTCCCATTAGGGTCGTTTGATACTGTTTATGTTATATGGTCGCCGTGTACGTGAGGTGACTAGTGCGTACACGGGCCATTGTTGCTAAAATCCCATTTTCCCTTCCATGACATACATTATTTTATTCCTATTTCACTGTTTCATGTACTAACTGTGTAGTTTAGATTAGGAAGGAGTATGTCTACTTGTTTTACTCGAATTTTTCCAAATTGTCATTATGTGCGTCATGTTTAGGTAGTTTTATCCGTACTCTTGCCTGCGATCTTTTATTGAACTGTTAAAATAAACAATATGTGGTATTTATCCGCATTTGCATATTTAAATTGGGACTACGGACGAGATTCCGGGAGCTTTCCCCCTGTACTGCATTGCATATTTAAATTGGGACTACGGACGAGATTCCGGGAGCTTTCCCCTGTACTGCATTGCATATTTAAATTGGGACTACGAACGAGATTTCTGGAGCTTTCCCCCTGTACTGCATTGCATATTTGTTGCTGTGAGATAAGTTGTGCTGAGCCGAGGCTCCCTGTTGCTATTTTCGTTTAGCTCATTATTTCTACTGTTATACCTTAGCCCATTACCTCTCTCTCTCTCTGTCAAATTTTAAACTGTTTTTACTATAGAGCTCCAGTAGAGCCTTAACCCGACCTCGTCACTACTTGATTGGGGTTAGGCTTGGCACTTACTGGGTACCAATTGTGGAGTACTCACGCCCTTTCCTGCACATGTTTTTCCATGTGTAGATCCAGATACCAGCACCCAGTATCGTGACTAGGAGTCGTTCTAGCAGCTGCCAGGAGACCGCGAGGTAATTCTGCCGCGTCCACAGAATCCCACGAGTCCCCTTCTACTCTAGTATATGCATAGAGGACTTATGTATTTTTCCACTACTTCATTGTATAGAGCTACATTTAGTACAGAGCTTGTGACTGTCATGACATTTCGGGTTTTGGGAAGTGAAAGTGTACATGCTGAGCATCTATGTTATATCTACTTGAGTTCTTTTTTGTCTTTATTTTATTGATTCTATTATTTAGGTTTACCTAGTCGTAGAGACAATTCTGTAGCAGTTTTTGCAGGACAGGTTCCAACTGAAAGAGTTTGCCCTAATTTAAACTTATCACCACGGGCGAATGAGGAGCGAGGAAATAATTTTTCTCCTGCTTTACATAATCCACAAGACGAACGGTAAACTTCAATTTTCCTTTGTGTTAGGATGTATATTTTTGTTATATTGAATTTGTACTAAGGCTCATATATTCCACAGGGATACCAGCCAGATATAAATTTTACAAGTTATGAACCAACGCCCAGTTGGAATATGCCTAGTTTTGGTATGTTGGATCATGATGGTCCATCAGGGAGTCATCACCAACAGAAAAATGTCCATCATGAAATGTCAACACATTACGACTTGTAAGTGAAGTGATACAACTATATGAAAAATATTTATCAATTTCTATAGCTTTTTATTTTGTTGTTTGTGTAGTGAAAACGAGCAAGTTGAACCACTTGTCCTCACTCAATTGCCCGAAGATGACATATTAAATTGGGATCTGGCAGATGCACAGAGTGGGGAAGATAATAGTGATTATGAAAACAATGCCGATGATTCCGAAGATGACACACCCTTCCCTCGTGAGGATGGTGATGAGGAGGAAGAGAATGAAGGACCTGATTTGACGGTGGAGTATGCTCCACCCCTCATTAGACCAAGAGTGTACGAGTCCCAAGTGTCGTTTCATTCAAGGAATATTCCCTACCTTGATAACTTTCCAAGTATGCTGGATGCGGATGCTCTCACAAGGAATTTTGATAAAATTCGGACAGCAATGTGGGATAATTCTAGACCAATGGTACTGGCAAAAAGGCATGTTTTTTCCTGATAAAGCGCGCCTAAGCAGTGCGACAAAAATTCACAACGTAAAAGAGTGTCGTGAGATGATGGTATGGGACTCAACTCTAGAGGTATACAAGGTTGTTTGTCGCAAATGATTTACGGGTTGTCGTTGGATGTTGTGTCCGACCAAGAAAAACACAGGTCTGTGGAAAGTGGGTAAATACATTCACACCCACAGATGTGAAATGGACACATTCAATGAGAATCACTACAACCTGTGTATTGACTTGATTTCTCTTGTCCTTATTCTACACCTTGAAGCGTCCATAAGGTATAAAATCAAAGAGTTCATTACATCAGTCCACCAGGAATATGGTCATACGATTACCAAAAGAAAGACATTTCTCAGGCGCAAACGTGTGTTTGAAATTGTTTATGGTAACTGGGATAAGTCATTTGCAACTCTTCCCAAGTACATGGCTGTACTGCAACACTTTAACCCCTGGACGATTGTTGAATGGAAGCTTGAGCGGAGTCCGGGAAAACCAGAATATATATTCAATTACGTGTTCTAGACATTTAAACCAGCAATTGATGGTTTTCCACATTGTCGGCCGGTAATATCCATAGACGACACTCATATCTATGGAAAGTATGATATCAAGTTGTTGATAGCCGTTGCAGTATATGCTAATGGACAAATATTTCCTCTAGATTTTTCTATTTGTGCCAATGAAAAACAATAGACATGGACGCCATTTTTGAACCATTTGAAAGAGCACGTTGTCAAACAACATTCCAATATTTGTCTAATATCTGATCGGCATGGTGGTATCTTAAGTTTTGTAGAGAACTTGCCTGCATGGAAAGAACCTTATGCCTACCACTGTTACTGTGTGAGGCACTTGAAGGACTTTGCATGCGGATGGTGGAAGAAGATGGGGAATTCTGACTACAAACGTGTCAGAGTCTTTCAACGGATTATTGAAGTCGGCAAGAGGATTGCCTGTCACTGCCATGGTGCGGATGTTGTTCAAGCAGATGGAGTAGAGGTTTGTTGAAAGGGCTGCAGCTGCAACCTCACTGATGGAAAGGGGTGTTGAATTTATGCCACTGCGGATGAAGAGATTTGAGAAATATAGTCGGCGAGAACATTGACATTCATTTTTACAATATGATCACGACAGAAATATTTTTAAAGTTTGCACCACTATCCATCAAAATCGGGGAAATAATGTACATACTATAAATGAATATAGAAGGTTATGCTCTTGTGGGAAATTGTCCATCTACCACATGCTGTCCTCACATTCCATCAGATGCTTTCAGCATGTTGGTTTAGGGCCAACCAACTACGTTGATAAATAATATAGTGTTGTTGCATACTTAAACACCTATAGTGGGCAGTTGCAGCCAGTGGGTGCTGAGCATTATTGGCCGGCAAACAAGGATTTTTCGCGTCGAATACAGGTGCAGAAGAGAATGTGTATACGGAACCAAACGAATGTTAGCGATACCATTTGTGCGCGCAAATGTGGTATATGTGCTCGCAAACAGGACACAATCGTCGAAAATGTCCTTCGGCTGGTTTGGGTGGCGGTGGTAATTAATGCATTTCTCCCTTCCGTTCATGTAATAAAAAATAGTATTAGATTAAAAAAATGGAAAAATATGTGAATATATTTGATAAATATAGTTCAAAAATAGTTGAGTTAAAGGAAATTTTTTGATAAATATGTGAATACATATAGCGCGGTTAAATTCTACGTTATGTGTGTTGTCTATCGAACTGAAAAGTTGCCCGCCTGCGAAAAAGATGTTTTGTATATGAAAGAATCTTTAACATGCAAAGCATAGTGCGTTTAAATACTACGTTATGTGTTAGCATAGGGAGGTTAAATACTACGTTATGTGTGTGGCCTTGCCTATAAATAACGGGTGCATTCTAGTTATTTTCTACGCTTAACAATAACCAATAGCAAAACTTTCCATAAAAGCACGATTTTTTTTACTCTTTAACAAATGTCTGAACGCCTTTATGTACCAAGGTGCCAGTGCGGAAAAATATGTATGATGATGGACTGTTGGGATGACGCTGAAGTTAGACGCCGCTACTGGATGTGTGTGAACAAGTTTTATAGGGTTCCCGACAAACTTTTTTGTAATTTTGAGGTATGGATTGATGAACTATGTAAGCAGGAATGCTACAAACGACCTTTGCAGTTTCTTCATGATTTGACCAAAAATAGTGGGAATATGAAAAATAATATAAATGAGAAATTGTGGAGTTGAAGGAGAAACTAAAAGAGGCAGAATTAGAAAAAAATAAGTTGGAAGAGAAATTTAAGTGGTTGGAGCAGAATAACGGGCGACAGTGACTAAACAATGACATTGTAACGACCCGATCGGTCGTTTCGCATTATCGGACCCCGTTCCCCTAAATGAAACTTCCCATAGCGGCTTATTGTGATTTATGACTTGCGGGGGCGGGTGGTCCGGGATTCGGAAGTGTTTAGAGTGCTATAGGAACACTTGGTCCTTAAGGTTGGCCTTTAAGGCCAAGTTTGACTTCGGTCAATATTTTGGACAAACGACCTTAGAATCGAGTTTTGACGGTTCCAGTAGCTTCGTATGATGATTTCGGACCTGGGCGTATGTTCGGAATGGATTTCTGATGAACCGGGAGTGTTTCGGCGACCAATATTGAAATAAGAAGTTCCTTAAGTTCCTATTGTGGTTTGGGACGTGTTTTTGTGTTATCGAGGTCTGAATGGAATTTCGAGACCGGGAATAGTTCCGTTATGTCATTTATGTCTTTCCTGCAAAATTTGGTGTCATTCCGAGTAGTATAGGTCGGTTCGGCGCGTTGTTAGCGAAGTCTAGAAAACTTAAAGTTCCTAAGTTTGGTTCTCGGGGTTTTAAGGTGTGATTTTGAGTTTTAGAGTTGTTTTGGGTGTTTCGAAGGCTCGAGCGAGTTCGTGTTATGATTTGGGACTTGTTAGTATATTTGGACGGGGGCTCGGGTGGGCCCAGGTGCCTCCCGGACACCACACGAGGCCAAAAACCAGCTGAAATAGATGCTGGAGCACTTGTTCCGGTGTTGACCGCAGGTGCGGGACCGCTGGATCACAGGTGCGACCCCCAGCGGGCAAGCCATTTCTCGCAGGTGCGGACAAGGTTCCGCAGGAGCTGAGCCGCAGGTGCGGTCTCCACTCCGCAAGTGCGGTCCTAGGCTTCCTCGTCCATTTCTGCAAGTGCAGGCCCACGCTTCCTCGTCCATTTTTGCAGGTGCGAGCCTTTGCTCGCAGGTGCGAGCCTTTGCTCGCTTGTGCGAAACCGCAGGTGCGGTCCTCGAGCTGCAGGTGCGGAAACACTGTCAGACAATGTGTTTCTTAAATATGGGATTCTTCATTATTTCTTCACTTCTTCCTCCATTAGAACACCTTGAGAGCTTGGGAAAAGGGCTCAACGACTCAACCACTGAAAGGTAAGTGGGTTCTATCCTAGAGTTAGTTAATGCATGCATTCTTAGTGGAATTTAACTACTTAATTAGTGAAAATTTAGGAATTTGGGTGTTAACCTAGGGCTTTCGAGAATTTAGAAAAATTACCCGTGAATTTGGCTATGAAATCATTCAAAAATCGTATATTAATGATACTTAGGCTATGGGTGAGTGTTTCCTTTGAAAATTTTTGGAATCTGGGCATGGGGGCCCGGTGTTGGATTTTAAAATTTCTTCAAGAATGGCGAATTTGACTAGTTTCGAGTCCTCGGATGTAGAGTTCGGAATTTCGGGCGCGTTCTTGGTCCATGGAGTATATTCGACACGAGGTGAGTCTCCTTTCTAACCTTGTAAGGAGGAACTGTCCCCCTAGGTGCTTTAAATGACTATGTGCTAATGTTTGTGGGGGCTACCTACGTGCAAAGTGATGAGAGTCTGTACGTAGCGACTATTATTGTTATGTCCAGGTAGTTAGGCCTACACCATGCCTTATGTTTTCCTTGAAATGAACTATATGCTTAGTGAATTAATGTTACATGCGGCTTGTTTCCCTGAGATCATGGAATTTAAGTAATTTTAAGGAATTTTTCACGAAAAGTAATTGATAAAGAATAAATGTGTGGATTGTGTGTGCATGTGACCGCTTCGCAATTTACATTCCGCGAGCAGAGTGTGATTTCCCCCACTCTCATGGGAGCGGGCCGTATGCCACAACAAGATTGGAAGATATATATTATGGTTCGGGCCGTTCGACCCTCGGTAGTGCATAGATATGATTATTATGATGGCTCAGGCCGGTTGTCCTTATCCTGTATGCGCATGTTAAATTTTTAAGAATTCTTTTATGGATTTTGAGTGTTCAGATATATATTTTTTTTAAAAGGAAAGAAAATAATAATGAGGTGGAAATTGTATATTTACCTCCAATATTTATTTGAATTACTGTTATTTTAAATGCTTATTGCTTTTATCATCCTTGTATGTCCATTACTGAATTTTATATATTGCGAAACATTTTATTGGACCTTAGTGAGTGTCAAGTCGACCTCTCGTCACTACCTCTTCGAGGTTAGGCGGGATACTCACTGGGTACATATTTTTTTATGTACTCATGTTGCACTTCTGTACTTAATTGTACAGGTTCTGAGGCTGGTGCATCTGGTTATCAGACCAGAGCTCGATTTTGATCTTAGTTGGACCCGACTTCACGATGAGCTGCTTCTCCTGACGATCCTCGGCATCACCATGGAGTTTTCTTTTGCTTATTTCCCGTCTATTTCTTTCAGACAGTGGGATTGTATATTATGTTTTGTATATTCTGATAGTATGCCCGTAGAACTTGTGACACTAGTTCCTGGAACACACGTAGTTGTTATTTTGGGTTGCGGGTTTGTATGTATGTATATTGGCTAATTCCTCTTTTTGACTGCTTTGGGAAACTTGCTACCTTTTTCAATTAATGTTTTTGAACTTTAAAACTTGGCACGTATTGGGATTTTTAACCAAGCATGGGAGAAATCCTTAGTAATTTAAGTGTGGGCTTGTCTAACCCCGGTGTTGGGCGCTATCACGACCTGATTTAGTATTTTGGGTCGTGATAACATGGTATCAGAGCACTAGGTTCACGTAGGTCTCACAAGTCACGAGCAAACCTAGTAGAGTCTTGCGGATCAGTATGGAGACGTTTGTACTTATCTTCGGGAGGCTATAGGGTGTTAGGAAAACCTCTCCTTATGTTTATTCTATCGTGCAGTCAATGGTTTACTAAATTTCATTCTTCTATTCTCTCACAGATGGTGAGGACACGTGCATCCGATATTCTAGACCCGGGAGGGGCCGCTACCCCCGTTGTTCGAGGCTGTGGCAGAGGTCGGGGGAGGGCACCGGCCCGAGGTAGGGGACGAGGGCGTCCCCGAGCTATTCCAGTCATACCACCACCAGAGGACTCTACTATAGAGGAGCAGGGTGAGGTGCCCCCAGCAGGTCCTACTCCAGTGGACTTTATGACGGCGCCAGGATTCCAGGAGATCATGGGCCATATGATTCGGTTCATGGACACTATGTCCCAGACTGGTTTATTTCCAGCGGATCCTGCCACATCTCAGGTAGGAGGGGGAGCCCAGACCCTACTGCCCAGGCTGCAGGCCAGACAACAACACTTCATCATACCCGGGGTCACTGCCTGTGGGTGGGGCCCAGCCTGTTGCAGCAGCACCTGAGCCCAGACCAGCTGCGGACGGCGATCAACAGAAGTTATTGGATAGATGGACTCGGTTGCACCCTCCAGTCTTCGGGGGTGAGCGGGGCGAGGATGCCCAGGATTTTGTTTACAGGTGCAGGGATAGGCTGCACAATATGAGGATATTAGAGTCCCATGGAGTGAACTTCACTACCTTCCAGCTAGAGGGCAAAGCTCGCAGATGGTGCGGTCCTATATTCTTAGCAGGCCATCAGATTCTCCTCCTATCACCTGGGAGCAGTTCACTCAGATGTTTCTAGACAGGTATATCCCACCTTCTGAGAGGGAAGAGCTGCGATATCAGTTTGAGCAGTTGGAGCAGGGACAGATAACAGTGACAGATTATGAGGCTATATTCTCAAAGTTGTCTCGCCACACACTTATGATATTGCCTAATGATGCTGAGAGAGGCGGAGATTTGTAGCAGGGATGCACTCTGGTATTAAGGCCAACATGGCCCGAGAGGTGGAGATGGGGACTCCCTATCAGCTGGTAGTCGAGATATCTCGTCGTATTGAGGGCTATCGACTGAGAGGAAGAGAGCACGGTAAGCAGGAAAAGAGAGCTAGATTCTCCGGAGATTTCAGAGGTGCCCCAGTTAGGGGCAGAGGTCAGTTCAGTAGAGGTTAGCCCAGCATGCCTCCATATTCAGCACCCCCACCACCTCCCCGAGGTGTTCCAGCGAGGGCTCATTCAACGCCATGCCAGAGCATTCCTACCGTCCCCCCAACCATTCAAAGTTAGCCCAGTGGTTATTCCAGTTATCCGAGATTTCCCAATCCCTACTTCAGTGCCATGCCAGAGAGTACACATCGCTCTCCGGCCATTCAGGGTTCCTCTTCGGGGTAGTAGGCTATGATACCCGGAGGTTGTTATGAGTGTGGGGATCTAGGTCATATGAAGAGGCATTGTACCAGGTTTCGGGGCAAAGCGGTACAGCAGGATTTTCATCCTATAGGTCCAGCACCAGCCGTCAGGCCACCTAGAGGTGGGGGACAGGTTGGCAGGGGTCGTCCTAGAGGTGGAGGCCAGTCAGGGGGATGTCAGCCAACTCCTGTTCATTCGGGCGGGGCTCAGTCTTCCGGTGCTCCAGCTAGATTCTATGCTATCCCGGCCAGATCAGATGCAGTGGCCTCAGACGCCGTGATATCAGGTATTATTACAGTATGTGGTAGAGAGGCATCGATGTTATTTGATCCAGGATCCACTTATTCCTATGTTTCGGTCTTATTTGCTCATTTTCTGGATGTCCCTCGTGAGTCCTTGGGTTCTCCTATTTATGTGTCCACTCCCATGTGCAATTATGTGATTGTAGACCCAAATCTGTCGGTCCTGTGTGATTTCATTTTGTGGTTTCGAGACTCGAGCAGATCTCTTATTGCTCGACATAGTTGATTTCGAGATTATTTTAGGCATGGATTGGCTATCTCCTTATCATGCCGTGCTAGATTTCCATGCCAAGACAATTACTTTAGCCATGCCCGAGTCGCCTAGGCTGGAGTGGAGAGGTTCCTCAGTTAGTGAAACCAGCCGGGTTATTTCATTCCTGAAGGCTCGACATATGGTCGAGAAGGGTTGTCTGGCCTACCTCGCCTATGTGTAGGACACCACCGCCGAGTCTCCGACGATCGATTCAGTGCAAGTTGTTCGAGAGTTTGCTGATGTTTTTCCTTCGGGCCTTCGGGCATGCCTCCGGATCGTGATATTGATTTCTGCATTGATTTACCTCCAGGCACCCAGCCTATATCTATTCCTCCGTACCGTTTGGCTCCGAAAGAGTTGAAGGAGCATCTTGAGGAGTTTTTAGCTAAGGGTTTTATCAGACCGAGTGTATCACCGTGGGGTGCTCCAGTTCTATTCGTGAAGAAAAAGGATGGGTCCATGCGGATGTGTATTGATTACCGCCAGTTGAACAAGGTTACCATTAAAAACAAGTATCCTTTGCGGCGCATCGATGATTTGTTTGACCAGTTTCAGGGTGCTTGTGTGTTTTCTAAGATTGATTTGATATCGGTGTATCATCAGTTGAGGATTCAGGCTTCAGAGGTTTCGAAGACTGCTTTTCGTACGAGATATGGCCATTATGAGTTCCTGGTGATGTCCTTTTGCTTGACTAATGCCCCATCAACATTCATGGACTTGATGAATAGGGTGTTCAGGCCGTATATTGATTCCTTTGTCATTGTCTTCATTGATGACATTTTGATTTACTCACATAGCCTGGGGGAGCACGAGCAACATTTGAGAGTTGTGCTCCAGACTTTGCGACAACAAAAGCTATATGCTAAGTTCTCCAAGTGTGAGTTATGGTTGGATTTCGTGGCATTCTTGGGTCATGTGTTATTCGGATAGGGTATCAAGGTTGATCCTCAGAAGATCGAGGCAATTCAGAGTTGGTCGTGTCCTATTTCAGCTATAGAGATCAGGAGCTTTTTGGGCCTAACAGGCTATTATCGCCGATTTGTGGAGGGGTTCTCTTCTATTGCAGCTCCATTGACTAGATTGACTCAGAATAATGCCCCGTTCCGATGCTTTGACGAGTGTGAGGCGAGCTTTCAGAAGCTCAAGACAACATTGACCTTAGCACCAGTTCTAGTATTGCTTTCCGATTCTGGGATGTATACAGTATATTGCGACGCTTCACGTGTTGGCTTAGGGTGTGTATTGATGCAGGAGGGGAGAATTATTGCTTATGGTTCGCGCCAACTGAAGGTTCATGAGAAGAATTACCTTGTGCACGATTTGGAGTTGACGACGATTGTTCATGCTCTTATATTTGGAGGCACTACTTGTATGGAGTGTCCTGTGAGGTTTATACAGACCACCGTAGCTTGCAGCACTTGTTCAAGCAGAAGGATATTAAGTTGAGGCAGCGCAGATGGCTTGAGTTGTTGAAGGATTATGATATCACCATTATTTATCACCCGGGCAAGGCAAATGTGGTAGCGGATGCTTTGAGCAGGAAGGCGGAGAGTATGGGTAGCTTGGCTTATATTGCACCAGAGAAGAGACCTCTAGCCTTGGAAATTCAGTCCTTGGCCAATCGCGTGGTGAGATTAGACATTTTAGAGCCTGTCAAGTTCTTGCACATGTGGTTACCCAGTCTTCGTTATTGGGGGAGATTAAGGCTCAGCAGTATGATGATCCGTGTTTGGCTGAGCTACGAGAGACAGTGGTTCAGGGTAGGGCCAAGGAGGTTATTATTGGCGAGGATGGTGTTATGAGACTTCAGGGCGGCTTATGTGTTCCTAATGTTGATGGCCTGAGGGAGAGGATTCTAGAGGAGGCACACAGTTCTCGATATTCTGTTCATCCTGGTGCTACGAAAATGTATCGTGATTTGAAGCAGCATTACTGGTGGAGGAGGATGAAGAATGACATTGTGGAGTATGTGACTAGGTGTCTTAATTGCTAGTAGGTTAAGTATAAGCACCAAAGGCCTACTTCAGCAGATGTCCATTCCTGAGTGGAAATGGGAGCGCATCACTATGGACTTCGTGGTTGGGTTGCCTCAGACCTTGCGGAAGGTTGACGCAGTTTGGGTCATTGTGGATAGATTGACCAAATCGGCGCATTTAATTCCAGTGGCTACTACATATACTTCTGAGAGGTTGGCACAGATCTACATTCGGGAGATAGTCCGGTTGCATGGTGTGCCGGTGTCCATTATATCAGATCGAGGTCCTCAGTTCACCTCGCACTTTTGGAGAGCATTGCATAGTGAGATGGGTACCCAGATGGACCTCAACACAACATGTTACGCTCAAACTGATGGTCAGTCAGAGCGTACAGTTCAGATATTGGAGGACATGCTCAGGGCATGTGTGATTGACTTCGGAGTTCAGTGGGACCAGTTCTTGCCTTTGGCCGAGTTTGCTTACAATAATAGTTATCAGTCCAACATTGAGATGGCACCATTTGAGGCTTTGTATGGTCGGCGATGTCGTTCTCCTATCGGGTGGTTTGATCCTGGCGAGGCTAAGTTGTATGGAACCGACCTGGTGAGAGATGCTTTGGAGAAAGTGAAGTTGATTCAGGAGAGGCTCTACACAGCACAGTCCAGACAGAAGAGTTACGCGGATCAGAGGGCGCGTGATGTATCATTTATGGAGGGAGACAAGGTTCTGTTGAAATTCTCGCCTATGAAGGGTATTATGAGGTTTGGGAAGAAGGTAAAGCTAAGCCCGAGGTTTATAGGTCCCTTCGAGGTGTTGAGGCGAGTTGGGGAGGTTGCTTATGAGCTGGCCTTACCTTCTAGTTTATCAGGAGTTCATCCGATTTTTCATGTATCCATGCTCTGGAGGTACCACACCGACTTCTCTCACGTGGTTGATTTCGGCGCTATTCAGTTGGATGAGAGGTTGGGCTACGAGGAGGATCCAGTCGCTATTATTGATAGACAGGACCGCCAGTTGAGGTCCAAGAGAGTTTCTGCCGTAAAGGTCCAGTAGAGAGTCCGAGGAGGACAAGCAGAGCAGATATCCACACTTATTCAGCACTTCAGGTATGATTCTAGACCCGTTCGAGGATGAACGTTTGTTTAAGAGGTGGAGAATGTAACGACCGGACTGGTCGTTTCGCGTTATCGGACCCCGTTCCCCTAAATGAAACTTCCCATAGCGGCTTATTGTGATTTATGACTTGCGGGGGAGGGTGGTCCGGGATTCGGAAGTGTTTAGAGTGCTATAGGAACACTTGGTTCCTTAAGGTTGGCCTTTAAGGCCAAGTTTGACTTCGGTCAACATTTTGGGTAAACGACCTCGGAATCGAGTTTCGACGATTTCGGTAGCTTCATATGATGATTTCGGACCTTGGCGTATGTTCGAAATGGGTTTTTGATGACCCGGGAGCGTTTCGGCGCCCAATATTGAAATAAGAAGTTCCTTAAGCTCCTATTGTGGTTTGGGACGTGTTTTTGTGTTATCGAGGTCCGAACGGAATTCCGAGATCAGGAATAGTTTTGTTATGTCATTTATGACTTGCCTGCAAAATTTGATGTCATTCCGAGCAGTATAGGTCGGTTCGACGCGTTGTTAGCGAAGTCTAGAAAACTTAAAGTTCCTAAGTTTGGTTCTAGGGGTTTTGAGGTGTGATTTTGAGTTTTAACGTTGTTTTGGGTGTTCCGAAGGCTCGAGCGAGTCCGTGTCATGATTTTGGACTTGTTGGTATATTTGGACGGGGGCTCGGATGGGCACAGGTGCCTCCCGGACACCACACGAGGCAAAAAACCAACTGAAATAGCTGCTGGTGCACCTGTTCTGTTGTTGACCGCAGGTGCGGTTGCCCAGTCGTAGGTGTGAGACCGCTCCTGCGGTCCCAGCCTCGCAGGTGCGACCCCCAGCGGGCAGGCCATTTCTCGCAGGTGCGGACAAGCATCCGCAGGAGCGAAATCGCAGGTGCGGTCTCCACTCCGCAGGTGCGAGCCCAGGCTTCCTCGTCCATTTCCGCAGGTGCGAGCCTTTGCTCGCAAGTGCGAGACCGCAGGTGCGGTCCTCGAGCCGCAGGTGTGGAAACACTGTCAGACAGTGTGTTTCTTAAATACGGGATTCTTCATTATTTCTTCACTTCTTCCTCCATTAGAACACCTCGAGAGCTTGGGAAAAGGGCTCAACGACTCCACCACTGAAAAGTAGGTAGATTCTATCCTAGAGTTAGTTACTACATGCATTATTAGTGGAATTTAACTATTTAATTAGTGAAAATTTAGTAATTTGGGTAGTAACCTAGGATCTTCGAGAATTTAGAAAAATTACCCGTGAATTTGGCTATGAAATCATTCAAAAATCGTATATTAATGATCCTTAGGCTATGGGTGAGTGTTTCCTTTGAATATTTTTGGAATCCGAGCATGGGGGCCCGGTGTTGGATTTTAAAATTTCTTCAAGAATGGTGAATTTGACTTAGTAGTAGGAGGATTTCCATACTTTGAGCATAAATTGATGAATTTGTATAACATTTGGCTAGTTTCGAGTCCTCGGGTATAGAGTTTGGAGTTTCGGGCGCGTTCTTGGTCCGGGGAGTAGATTCGACACGAGGGGAGTCTCCTTTCTAAACTTGTAAGGGAGAACTGTCCCCCTAGGTTCTTTAAATGACTATGTGCTAATGGTTGTGGGGGCTACGTACGCGCAAAGTGATGAGAGTCCGTACGTAGCGACTATTATTGTTATGTCCGGGTAGTTAGGCCTACACCATGCCTTATGTTTTCCTTGAAATGAACTATATGCTTAGTGAATTAATGTTACATGCGGATTGTTTCCCTGAGATCATGGAATTTAAGTAATTTTAAGGAATTTTTCACGAAAAGTAATTGATAAAGAATAAACGTGTGGATTGTGTGTGCATGTGACCGCTTCGCAATTTACATTCCGCGAGCGGAGTGTTATTTCCCCCACTCTCATGGGAGCGGGCCGTACGCCACGGCGAGATTGGAAGATATATATTATGGTTCGGGCCGTTCGACCCTCGGCAGTGCACATATATGATCGTTATGATGGCTCAGGCCGGTTGTCTTTATCCTGTATGCGCATGTTAAATTGTTAAGAATTCTTTTATGGATTTTGAGTGTTCAGATATATATATTTTTTTTAAAAGGAAAAAAGAATAATGAAGTGGAAATTGTATATATACCTCTAGTATTTATTTGAATTACTGTTATTTTAAATGCTTATTGCTTTTATCATCCTTGTATGTCCATTACTGAATTTTATACATTGCTAAACACTTTATTGGACCTTAGTGAGTGTCAAGTCGACCTCTTCGAGGTTAGGCGGAATACTCACTGGGTACATATTTGTTTATGTACTCATGCTGCACTTCTGTACTTAATTGTACAGGTTCTGAGGCTGGTGCATCTGGTTATCAGACCGGAGCTCGATTTCGATCTTAGTTGGACCCGACTTCCCGGTGAGCTGCTTCTCCTGACGATCCTCGGCAGCACCATGGAGTTTTCTTTTGTTTATTTCCCGTCTATTTCTTTCAGATAGTTGGATTGTATATTATGTTTTGTATATTCAAATAGTATGCCCGTAGAACTTGTGACACTAGTTCCTGGCACACACGTAGTTATTATTTTGGGTTGCGGGTCTGTATATATATATATATATATATATATATATATATATATATATATATATATATATATATATATATATATTGGCTCATTCCTCTTTTTGATTGCTTTGGAAAACTTGCTATCTTTTTCAATTAATGTTTTTGAACTTTAAACTTGGCACGTATTGGAATGTTTAACCAAGCATGGGAGAAATCCTTAGTAATTTAAGTGTGGGCTTGCCTAACCCCGGTTTTGGGCACCATCACGACCTGAGTTAGTATTTTGGGTCGTGACAGACATGTATGTGTTGGGTGTACTACTTTGTCTTTATGTTTCCCGTGTTATGTATTTTCATTAGTTGTATTCAATTTAAATTATGTTAAGTTGCTATGTTTGTGTTTGTATTATAGTATTAAAATAAAGAAGGAACGGAAAAATAAAAACATAATGCGCATATTATGTAAACATAAAAAATTGTTGTTATTATTTACATAAAATACAAAAAAAAAAAAAATCAATGTGTCCCACAGCCTGTGTGATTCAATGAAGCCGCTGGCCTAAGGCGCATCCCATCTCGCCCGGCTACGCTATCAAGATCATCCTCATCACGTCGCCTCTTTATAGCAGGATGCACTGCAACATGATCATCAGTTGTGCTGGCAGGATCGGTAGAAGGGGTCGTTGGTCCAGTAGAAACCTACAGAAGAATAATTCAGCTCAGTATAAGAAAGTATATATAAGTCACAATAATTTAAATTGTCTTACCATGGCCTCGTCGGACTCCTGAATATAATCATTCATCGCAGCCATGTCAGCATCGCACAAAGTGGCCTCCGTGACGGGCCAGTAACTCTCCCTCTCATACGTAGGCGGACCTATGACCACCCTGTAACACTAATAGCTCATCAGAGAAAGGTCTGGGATGCATAGGCGGCACGCCCATGTCGTCTACTGTAAATTAAACAACATTAATTGTATGTTTGATCTGTAAATTAAATAATTATTTTTTATAATTATACAATATTTAATTGGACAGAGTATATATCTATGGGTTCCAGTCTCGATATTTGAGACCCAGTAGCACCAAGCTATCCTGAATTCTTATATGTGTCAATTTTAATATTTTCATAATTTTGTATGTTTGATCTGTAAATTAAATAATTATATCTTTATAATTATGCAATATTTAATTGGGCAGAGTATATATCTATGGGTCCAGGCTCGATATTTGAGGCTCAGTAGCACAAAGCTATCCTGAATTCTTATGTGTGTCAATTTTAATATTTTCATAATTTTGTATGTTTGTTCTGTAAATTAAATAATTATTTTTTATAATTATACAATATTTAATTGGACAGAGTATATACCTATGGATTCCAGGCTCGATATTTGAGGCCCAGTAGCACCAAGCTATCTTGAATTCTTATGTGTGCCAATTTTAATATTTCACATAATTTGTATGTTTATTTTTAAATTAAATAATTATTTTTTATAATTATACAATATTTAATTGGACAGAGTATATACCTATGGGTTCCAGGCTCGATATTTGAGGCCCAATAGCACCAAGCTATCCTGAATTCTTATGTGTGTCAATTTTAATATTTTACATGTTAGTTTCATAATTTTATATGTTTATTTTGTAAATTAAATAATTATTTTTTATAAATTGGACAGAGTTTGTGTTTGATCTTTCCGTATAAGAGATAATTAAACTACATGGATTCTATGTTAAAAGACTCTATATTTTACTACGCTAAAAGGACACTATATTACTAGTCTTTAAGCAAATAAATAATTTAAAACCAAAACATTCACAAAAATACATATAAAACAGTAAAAGAAATTTATTAACAAATAATAATGATTTCTCAAATTTTACATATTTTTTTAGAACACTAATATCTTAGTCCGGATAAAAATAATGTAATAGTTTAATCGCAAAAAAGAAATACAAAACAACATGAAAACACATTCAAAACAACTAATATGCATTATTATACGAGTTTCGACATAAACCAAATCGGAATACTCGATTTATGTTTTTCGGAAACTTGAAAAATTGAAAATTAGAGTCCCAAACAAGCGACCCACAACAATAGAAGGCTTGGCTAGGATGAAGGACCAATACTCTTGTCTTTTTGTGGGAAGGATGGGGTCCACTCGAATTTCTTATCAAGTTAACCGGGAGGGGTGTGTGTGTGTGTGGAGCTTTCTGGTTAGAATGTGGAGGGAAGGGAAAGGACGAGTATTTATTTATATATAGCGCGGTTTATAACACATATAGCGCTATTATAAACTGCGTTATATAGCACTGTTATAACCGATATAAATGTCTTTAAATATAATGCTCTTTGAAAGAGCATTATACTTTAATGTTCGTTAAGTATAGCGCTCTTTAAAAGAGCTATATATATATATATATATATATATATATATATATATATTTCACTCTTTTTACCACATTTAGGTTCTGGCTTGTTTGTTATAGCTTTTTTGGCCAACATTTTAAATTTGCTTATTTTGAAAAGCGTTTTTTTCAAAAAATTATTTTTTAAAGTAGTTTGTGTTTGGCTAATTATTTTAAGAATTTTTTTTGTTCATATATAATATTTTGAAAGTTATATGCCAAAATGTTCTAATTTTGTATATTACCTGTCCTAAACAAGGATTGATTACATTTATATACTCCCTTTGATCCGTTTCAATTTATGTAAACTTATTTACTTTTTAGTCCGTGCCAAAAAGCATGACTTCTTTCTCTATTTAGAAACAATTTATCTTTATGCAATGATTTATAGCCACACAAAATATATGTGTCTCATTTTATACCACAAATTCAAAAGTCTTATCTCTTTTCTTAAACTTCGTGCTCAGTCAAATGAATCAACATAAATTGAAACGGAAAGAGTACAATTCATTATTGGAGCCTTAAATTAGGAGATTCAGTTGTAACATTTCATTTTTTTCTCTTATCTTCTCTTTTCAATAGTGTCTTTAATTGTCCATCCGCAATGCTCGACGCAATTCTGCTTATACTCTTTATTGTTTAGTGCTTGCTTTCTAAAAAAAAGTGACTTATTATTAAGTTGAAGAGTTATTGTGTAATTATTGGATATTATTGCGCTTAAATTACGGATTCATAATTTTATATGCAAAAATATGGATACAAGTTATAACCAGCTTTCATGTAAAGCCAATTTGCAAACATTACAAATTTGATACATTTATAACAACATACAAATTAAAAGTAAATTTCATACAATTAATTATACCGTATAGAACTTATTTACAATTTACCTACAACTTTCATACATTATTTTTACCAGTTAAATATAATTATAATATTATACAATTTATATATAATTTTTATGCAATATGTCTTGTGTATGTATTTTATATATATTTTGTATGTGGTGTATTTTTTATCCTCTTTGAAACTCCAATTAAAACTCCTTTCTTAATATAATTTTGATACATATCAACAACTTATATATTAAAAGATAGTATTTATAACTAAATACAAATTTCTTACAGCGATTCATAAAATATACAGTTAATTTTCAACTTTCATACAACATTCAAATAAAAAAATAAATAATAAAATACAACTTAAATACAATTATAATACAATTTTAATACAAAATATATGTAAAATATATGTAGTCTTCTTCTTCTTCTTCTTCTTCTTCTTCTTCTTGTTCTTCTTCTTCTTTCAATATGAAACCGAGCAAAAAACAACTCTAATTTTCACCAAACATCCTCAAAATTGATATATAAACTCCAAAGAATATGCCCAATTATTTGTAACAATATCCAATCCAAAAAAATAATAGTTTTTAAAAACCCAAATTCGAATTCAAGCTTTGAAACTTTTTAATGATTGTCAATGGTGGAGAATCAAACACCTTCAAAATTTATTGATTGACTATTTTAATTCGAACACCAATTGTACAATATGAAAATTGCTAAGTTAAAAGTCTATATTAAAACAATTGAACTTCATTGATAAAAAAAGAGAGGATAAAAAGCAGAGAAAAACGAGGAATAAAAATTGGAGAAAGAACAAAGAAAGAAAGAAAGAAAGAAAGAAAGAAAGAGAGACGGAGAGAGAGAGAGGAGAGATGGGGAAATAATTAGGACTTTACGTTAAATTCCTAATATAAAGGGATATTCATTAATACTAATTTGTATATAATTGGTAAGTTGTATATGCCCAAGTAATTAAGTTAAAACTTGATTAAGAATTGTAAATAAGTTTCATATGTGGTATAGGAAGGTAAAAATTACTTAATTTAAAAAGTATTTTGAGCAATAATTAGAGTTTGACAAAGCTTTAAAAAAGTGTCTCTAAGTGTATTTTTCTCAAAAATAATTTTAGAAATAAACTATTTGTTTTTGCCTATCCAAAATTACTTCTGCTTCTACTCAAAAACACTTTTCTTTCATAAAAAGTTTGGCCAAACGCCTTAATTTAAAAAAAAATACTTTTGGTAAAAAAAAATAACTTGGCCAAATAAGCTATTAATAGCTTTCGCGCCCACGTAGTTCTGTTCAGCAGAGTCGTATATGCACATTTTATCGTTTTTACCAATAAGAACACTTGAGCAAATTATAAACAGCAGTGTGATGCATCACTATTATTACAGTTGCATAGTCCGGTTCAACCAAAAAATAAATAAAAGAGAAAGAAATAAATCCTATGTTTGACCCAACAAAAATTTTTATGAAAAATTTCAACAATTTGGTTAAGTGTCAAATATAGACTTGTTTGGAAGAAAGGCAGGCGTCAATAATATTGTGTTGGATTTAGGTTATTTGTGCACCTAACTGATAGAACCGACATTCCTAGCTGAGTTTAAATGTTATGCCAAACAAATACTAGTCTATATTCCCTTTCCTTTCTAAGTTTTGTGTTTGTCAAGATTAACGAATAATACATCTTTCGCACACCTACTGACGATAGTGAACGGGGTGAAATGTCTGTCGCTGAAATTAATATTGTAATTATCGGTTTGGATTTTCCTGTTACAGGGTGTGACTTTTTAGTAATTATATATATTTTGTTCATGGATGCTCCTTCATTCCCAAGAATATGTCTTGTTTTGGTATTTTTTTAAATTAATACTAATCCCCTGTCTTAGTTTATGTGACAACCTTCCCTTTTTAGTCATTAAAAAAAGAAATGTCATCTTTTTAAATCTTTCTTTTTATTCTAATAAGATGATTTTTAGTCACACAAATTTCTATGATGTATGTGAAACCACAAATTTGATAACTCTTATTTTATTTATTAAATTTCGTATCCAGACAGTCATATACCTTCACATAAATTGATGGAGGATATTACTATTTTGATAAGTATTTATTGAGTCCGTCGCCAAAATATGATCTTTTTTGACTCAAACGATCGAAATGCGTGGAAAAAAAATTTAGTGTCCAAAATACATATCCGTTTTGAACGCTATATGTATGACGCCTTTTATAACGACACTATATGTGAATTTGACAAGACTGCCAGGTATAACTCCTTAATAAAGGGCGCTATACATATTTTGTGAGCCCACCAGTAACTCTTCTGCGCTTAACTGACATAACAATAATTCAAATGGGTATAGCGCCCTTATTTAAGGCGCTATATCTCAAAAAATTCGACCCCCCGATTGGGCATTGCCTTATTTAAAGACGTTAAGGATTTTGTAAGAATCCGTTCATAAATATTCTCAAGTCTTGTTAAATTTTTCTTTGTTAGGTTGTTTTGCATTTTGTCATAATGTCTGAAGAGCGAAGAATTATGATTTCATTATATTGGAGGGTTGAGGTTGTGGTGGCGAATAACTCAGTAAGCTGTAGTTTATCTTCATAGTGTCATGTTAAGTTGCCACTTACAATAGAGTACGATAGATTGGTACGTTGTTGTATAAAAAAGTGAGTGTGAGCAAATATTCGATGAACCTTAAAGTAACCGGAAGATATCTGTATTCTGTCACTCCGCAAGTTTGCTTGTTACACTGAGTTTAACATCGAGGTGATGAAACCCTGAGTAATTTTTTGAGGACTCCGGATGAATATCGGGAATTGCTTTTGATAAAAATGTTGGAATATACGTCAAAGTTGAAGACGTTCGCAATAATGAGGTTATGCAAAGCAGGGATATCCCACAGTCATTGGGTAGTTATTTTGGAGCAGTTTTAGCCGAACAAGTTCCAGCTGAAATAGTTTGGCTTGATCTAAACTTATCTCCACGGGCGAATGAGGAGCAAGGAAATAATTTCTCTCCTATTTTACATAATTCACAAGACGAGTGGCAAACTTCAATTTTCCTTTGTGTTACAATGTTTATTTTTGCTGTATTGAATTTATATTAACATTCATATATTTCACAGGGGGTACCGGCCATATATGAATTTTACAAGTTATGAACCAACGCCCAGTTGGAATGTGCGTAGTTCTGGTGTGTTGATTCATGGTGATCCATCAAGGAGTCATCACCAACAATAATGTCCATCATGTGATGTCAACACATTATGATTTGTAAATGAAGTGATATAACTATATGTAAAATATTTATCAATTTGAGTAGCTCATTATTTTGTTGGGTGTGTAGTGAAAACGAGCAACTTGAAGGTCTCGTCCTGACTCAATTGCCCGAATACGACATATTTAATCGGGATCTGGCAGATGCACAAAGTCAGGAAGAGAACAATGATTATGACAACAATGTCGATGAGTTTGGAGATGACATACCCTTCCCCGATGAGCGTGGTGATGAGGAGGAAGAGAATGTTGTACCCGATTTGACGAAGGAGCATGCTCCACCCCTCTTTGACCAAGAGTGTACGAGTCCCAAGTGCCTTTTCATTCAAGGTAGATTCCCTACCTTGATCATTTTCCAAGTATGTCGGATGTGGATGCCCTCACAAGGGATATTGATCAAGTTCGGACAACAATGTGGGATGAGTCTAGACCAATGGTGTTGTCAAAGGGCATGCTTTTTCCTGATAAAACGCGCCTAAGCAGGACGGTGAAAATGTACAACGTAAAAGAGTGTTGTGAGATAACGGTATGAGAGTCAACTCCGGATGTATATAAGGTTGTTTTCCATAGATGGTGTACAGGTTGTCATTGGATGCTGCGTGCGAGCAAGAAGAAAAAAAAATGTGGAAAGTGGGTAAATACATTGGCACCCACACTTGTGAAATGGACACATTCAGTGGGAATCACTTCAACTTGGATTTGACTTTATTTCTATTGTCTTGATTCCACACATTGAAGCGTCCATAAGGTACAAGATCAAAGAGTGTATTACATTCGTACACCAGGAATATGGTTGTACCATTACCAAAAGAAAGGCATTTCTCGTGCGTAAACGTGCTTTTGAAATTGTTTATGGTAACTGGGATAAGTCATTTGCATCTCTACCTAAGTACATGGCTATTGATGATTTTCTGCACTGCTGGCAGGTAATATCTATAGACGGTACTCATGTATATGGAAAGTATGATATTATGCTGTTGATCGCCGTTGCAGTAGTGCTAATGGAAGTATATTTATTTTAACTTTTTCTATTTTTTCCAATGAAAGCCAAGAGACGTGGACACTATATTTGGACTACTTGAAAGAGCACATTGTCAAACAACATTCAGGTATTTGAATATCTGATTAGCATGGTGGTATTATAAGTTCTATAGAGAATTTGCCTGCATGGAAAGAACCGTATGCCTACCATCGTTACTGTGTGAGGCAATTGAAGGCCAATTTCTAGAAGGCACATCCCAACAAGGATTTGCATGATTTAACGTGGATGGCTGCAACAGATCACCAAGAGTGTAAATTCAGGAGGCACATGGAATCTATCAGGAAGGAAGACGAGGCAACCTATCGTTGGTCGATGCAACATAAGCCTGAAAAGTAGACTTTAAATGCGGATGGTGGCAGAAGATGGGGAATTCTGACTACAAATGTGTCAGAGTCTTTCAACGGGTTATTGAAGTCTGCACGAAGATCTCCTGTCACTGCCATGGTGCGGATGTCATTCAAGTAGATGGCGTAGAGGTTTGTTGAAAGGGCTATAGCTGCAACGTCATTGATGAAAAGGGGTGTTGAATTTATGCCACTACCAATGAAAAGATTTGAGAAATAAAGGCGGCGAGCACATTGGCATTCAGTTTTTACAGTATTGCCACGAGCAAAATATTTTTGAAGTTCGTGTCGCTATCCATCAATCAGGAAAGCCAGCTATCAACACGTCGCTGTATGGACTCAAAATGAACTATTAAGTAACAACAAAAAATGTGAGTATACGCAACACATATGAAGCCAGGCCAAGTAAACTTAGTTGTACATTTACCTGTGCACCCTCCAGCAAATCCAACAAATCCCTCCACAAGGGGAGATTATATCGAGCCTCGTACTCTCGTCCATATCCCCGCCGGAGAACCCACCTCCTAGCTAGAGGGAGAAACGAAGGTGGTGCGCCCGTAGCTAATGGTGGTAGAGGTAGCTGCAACTGCAGGAACCGCTCCCAGGCCCAAACCTAACATACGAAGTGGACGTAAAATTTAAGATATATTTTTACTAGGTATGTTATAATGAATAGTATTCGAATATGTTTTCACCTATAGCATCGAGAAAAATCAGCAACGTCACGCTGGATGCCCATGCTTGCCCGACACATCTTCCTGTACAAGTAGCCGAGAACAGCAGCACCCCAGCTGTACTGGGCTAAGTCATCTAGCCGCTCAAGATGAAGAAGAAATATCAAGCTGACTAGGCTCCCTGAAGTGTTCGGGAACAAGACCCCTCTAAACATAAGGAGTAGCAACAACCTCGTGTACCGGTGAATATGAAGCTTCGGTGTATCGTCTGTGATGTCAGGGTACAATACCTCCAAATGGTCTCGGATAGTCGTCAACTGCAGACGACTGGCCCCAACCAGTGCAGTCTCCTCTTGTGGATGAAAACCGGTGAGTCGCTTCAGCATGTCGAGGTACTGCCTACCGGTCAGCTCTCTCATGGCATGCGGCAGAGCAACAGGGTGTCCATCAACGGTCAACCCATACATGACCTCCACGTCTTGCAGCGTGATGGTGGCATCGCCAATGGGCAAGTGGAATATGTGCATCTCCGGTCGCTACCGCTGTATCAGGGCCGTGATCAAAGACCAATCGAGCTACAGCCGCCCGATCTCCACAATCCTATAGAAGCCCGTATCCTGGAGGCGTCTGACTACATGGGGATAGAGAACGCGCCCCTTGAGAAAGCCCCCCATGTCGTCCACTCTCCCGGCGCGGAAAGTCTGGGCCAGTAACTGTCCCTCTCATATGTGGGACGACCTATGAATGCCCTGTAATGACAGTAGCTCCACGATGGCAGGTCCGGGATGCATAGGCGGAACCTCCATGTTGTCTACTGTGAATTAAACAAGATTAATTACATTATTTTATTTAATATGTTAGTTTATTATTTTACATGTTAGTTTTACTATTTTATATATTTGTTTGTAAATTAAATAATTAACTTTTATAATTATACAAGATTTAATTATTAAATATTCACATATGTTTCGGGCTTGATATTTGAGGCCCCGTAGCAACAAGATATCCGGAATTCTTGTGTTCATGATGAGAAAATTATTGTATGTGTTAGTTTTATTAATTTATATGTTAGTATTATTATTATTTTACATGTTAGTATTATTATTTTATATGTTTGTTTGTTACTCACTTATTTTTAACTATAATAAAATTAAATAATTAATTTTTATAATTATACAAGATTTAATTATTAAGTATTCACATATGGGTTCCAGGCTCGATATTTGAGGTCCAATAGCACCAAGATATTCGAAAAATATTATTGTTTTCTTATGTTATTTTCTTATGATCGTTGACTAGAATTGGACAGAGTTTGTGTTTGAACTATCAGCTATTTTGACGTATTTTTGGGTATAATAGATACTTAAATGATTAATTTCAATAACTACAGGGATACTATGCTAAAGGCACTATATTTTACTACGCTAAAATGGTACTATATTACAAATACAAGCACTACATTAGGCCACAAGATACCACTATAGGGAATTAAAGTTACAATTTATCTATTTTACTAGTCTTTAAGCAAATAAATAATCTGAACCAAATAAAAATAACAAATAAATTTAATCATAAAATATTCACGAAAATACATATACCACAATAAAAAGTAACTTATTAACATTTTTTTAAACAACTAATAATAATTTCTTTATTTTTATATTTTTTTAGCACACTAATATCATAGTCCAGATAAAAATAATAAAATAGTTAAATCGCAAAAAAATCACAAAACAACATAGAACACATTAAAAACAACTAATATGCATTTTTCATATGAGTTTCAACAAAAACTAAGTCGGAATACCTCGATTTAAGATTTTTGAAAAGTTAAAGATTTTGCGATTTGAAGCAGAAACGAGCAACCCACAATGAGAGAAAACCTTCGCTAGGATGTGAGACCGAGAATCTTTACTTTTTGTGGGACGGGTGGGGTCCACTCGAGCTTTTTTGGTCGTTAATGGGGGGAGGGGGACCGTTGGTTTACTAATTAAAAAGGGGGGGGGGGTATGTTTGGTGGGGGAAGGGAAGGGGACATGTTTATTAACATGTATAGCACCATTTATTAAGGCGCTATACATATAGCGCCATAAACGACGCTATACCTGGCCGTCCTGTCAAATTCAAATATAGCGCTCTTTTAAAGGGCGCTATACCTTAACGTTCAATACAGACGTTAAGGTATATCGCCTTTAAAAGGGCACTATATGTATTTTGGTCACTAAGTCTTTTTTCCACGCATTTCGGTTGTTTGAGTAAAAAAAGACCATATTTTGGTTCCGGACTCAGTATTTATTTACCAAGTGTATATAACAGAGCAACAACAAAAAAACGAAGCATATAGAGTATTAACTTTTAATTTAACTTATAGATCTTTTTTAAAATCGGTGTTTATCAATAAAGAATTTATATTTTATATTACAAAGAGTGGTGAAAAAAAAAGAGCTCGAATTAAGCCTGAACAACTATGAATGAGAATATAGTTACAATTGCCTCAAGTGAAAAGGGCTGCATGACTAGTACTTACAAGTAAAAAGAAAATGAAAAGGAGGGCTAGATTAGCAGAATCTAGTCTAGGCTTAATATACAAGATTCCGGAATCAAAATGTGGTTCTTATGGACTCAATGAACCAAAATGTGTGTTTAGACAATAAATTGTGTCGAGAAAATAAAATTAAGACCGAAAAATATCGCAACAATCGTAGTATTTTATTTTGAATATTTGAGTGTTACAATCTCTATGAATCCTCTGATTCTTCTTTTCAACAGTAAATAAAAAAGCTTTTGAGCTTAATCTTGAATTTTATTTTATTTTAATCCAAGTGCTTGAGGCTTGATCTTGAAGTATTTTAATCCAAGGGCTTGCAGCTTGTTCTTGAATCTTCGTCTTGATCTTTTAATCCTTAGAACACTTGAATGCTTGTAGCTTTTAGAGAAATCCGCAACGTTTGATCCACGAGCTCCCTCTTTCTTCTTGTTATAACTTCTGGTGTCTTTTCTAAGTTATGAAGACCCCTATTTATAGTTGTGGGAGGGAAGAATTATGATAAGAACAAACTCTTTCCGACCAATCAAATTGAAGTGTGACAAGGCCGCATTTGATTGGCCAGAACATGTCGCTTCACATGTGGCGCGGTTTCATTGGCCCTTTAATTTGACTTGGCATGCCTTGTCATTTTGACACGTGACACAATCCTATTAGCTCTTTCGTTTGACTTGGCGCACCACGTCATTTGACACGTGACACCAACTGGGCCTTTAGGAAGATGACATATTGGGCTTAATAAAGTGTGCTTATCACTTTAGCTCAATAAAATGGGCTAACCCAATGGATTAAGACTCATTTATTTAGTCCATATATATTGGACCTATATAATTAATTCATTTATATATTAGCCCATAATATTAATTTGGACCAATATATCTTGAATTTAAAATATAGTCCAAATTATTGTATGGATTTAATTTAAGTAAAATTTATATGCCTACAAATGCCCCCTACTTCAAGACTTGTTGAGGTGTAGACTTGTCAAAACCAAAAACGGGTAATGAAGTACTGGCGGTCTTTCAAACTTGGCTTAGGCCAGTTTAGAACACAAAAGATTGTCCATGCGATTTTGTTACGTGTACACCCCATCAATTATTTGAACAATATAATGATAATTTAATATAAATAAGACTAAGACAAAGCTATTGGAAGTTATGATTTTCAATAAGAAATCATAATTGTCTTACGTTGTAATGCCTTCTGGGAAAGAAAATATTTCCCATTGTCATGATGTTACAAGTTATATTAGTTTAGCTTCTTACAAAATTCGAGTCCTTCTTGGACTCATTGTCGCCGACCAGATGTATCCTATACAAAGAAGAATTGTAGCAGCTTCCTCATTCACTCGATCCCACTTCGGTACTTTATTCCTTAATAGCGTCTTCTGAAATCTATATAAACTGCATGCTATTCTTTCTATTAGCCTCATTTTCATGTTTGCAAACTACTTTGAGTCTATTGAAAATTCGAATGCTTTTAAAAGTTTGAGACGAACACCTTTAAAAGTTCGCAACGAACATCTTTAAAAATTATAATGCTTTTAAAAGTTCGAGACGAACACCTTTAAAAGTTCGAGACGAACACCTTTAAAATCACTGCAGGTAATATTTTAAAACCAACTTTAGCTTCCACCACATTGAAAATTTCAGATTTGCGCAGCCTCACCAAAAAATTCATATCTTGGTAAGTAGCACCAGCGTTCTTCAAGCCAAAAGGCTTTACCTTGTAGCAATAAATACCCTTGGGGGTACGGAATGCAGTAAGCTCTTCATCTTTTGGCGCCATGCGAATTTGGTTATACCCTGATGAACCGTCCATAAATGACATTGCCTCGTACCCAGTAGTAGCATCAATCATCAGTTCTGGAATGGGAAGAGGGAACTCATCTTTAGGACACTCATTGTTAAGATCCATAAAGTCAACGCACACTCGAATCTGTCCATTTTTCTTCCTTACAGGTACAATACTTGAAACCCATGTTGGGTATTTAACTTCATGAATAAAGCCAGATTCGATGAGTTTGTTAACTTCGATTTCAATCAAGGGAACCAAGTCCAGACTAAAACGCCTTTGAGCTTGCTTAACAGGACGAGCGCCATTCTTGACCGCAAGGTGATGGACTTGCACTTTAGGGTCCACGCCAGACATTTCTTTGTAACTCCAAGAAAAGACATCCCTAAACTCCTTGAGTAATTCAATATAAGTTCTTTCTTCATCAATTTCTAGTAAAGCACTTAGGTAGGTGGGTCTTGGTTCTTCATCACTGCCAAGGTTAACTTCTTTTAAGGCATCAACCGTTGCCTTCACCCCTTCTTCATGTTCCTGGGGCGCATCTTTCGCATCTTCATCTTCTTGAGAGTCCCCATAATTGAAGGAAATGTGATAACATGTGAAACACCGTCCAATTTCTCATCATCCTCCATTAGAGATAAAACACCTTGCTCGCTTTGTGTAGTAACATGATACGAAGAACCCACACTTTCTTCGTCTTCATCACGTTCTGTGTAGACAATAGTGTATGGCTTCACCTTCAGTACTTCATCACACGAAACCATGACTTTTGTTTGTCGCTTCATTCTAGAAGGAACCAAACTTTGGAAATTTTTAGAGATCTTCTGAATTTTGGGCGAAGCGGGTGTTCTTGTATTTCGATAATTTCTCTGGAACTTATTCCCCTTCTTTAATGGATCCAATCTCTCAAATACGGGAGTTCTCACAATTGATTTTCCAAGTCGGTAAAAGACGGAAGGCCTGTTAGAAGCGGAAAATTCATCTTCTACAGTGATATAATTGCTACTCGCCCTTCTTATTGAGATACAAACTAGTGATGGTTGCTTGTATCCCAAACCTTCACGTGGTTTACTCATTGCAGCTTTTGATGGGAGCTTCCCTAACTTTGACGGCTCATTGGGATTGTATCCAGCCTTTGCAAATAGCTTGTAAGCGTTAGGATCAAAACCTTCATTTGTCCGCTTTGTAGGGAGTACCACTTTCTGTAGAGGATTTTGGGCGACAAATCCTGCAACCGGCTTCGAGGACAACTTTATGGCCTCAATTCGTTTTACCGGAAGAGTTAACTCCTTTAGCATGTTAGTTTGGATATTAGACGATTCGTCTTCATCTTTCTTCCTTTTAGGGACATATTGGAGCACATGACTTACTTTTTTGCCATAAGACTCAATATTCCCTCTATGAGATCTATTCACGTTGGGTTGTACCTCCTCAGTAATAACTTTGGATTTACCAATAGTCACCTCAGCTCTTTTAGTTGGGGGCTCGTCATTCTTGATTTTCATGCCATCTTCAACTTTTAGCTCCTTCACAATGTGGTCTTCAAGTAGAACTTTGCATCGGCGAAGTGTGACTCTACCTAGGTGAATGGCGCATCATCGACAACTATCTTCTTCTCGACTTCACCCTCGTAGTATTTTAAACATTGATGGTAGGTAGATGGAACTACTTTATTCTCATGTATCCAAGGCCTTCCAAGCAAGACATTGTATGAAGTCTTCACATCGATCACATGCAGCCATGCACTTGATTGCATATCTTCAATGGTGATTCCCGACCTGATCGCGCCTATGGCTCTTTGCCCTCCTTGGTTGAATCCTTGGATCATCACACGACTTTCTAAGAGTTCGTTCATGGGAATACCAAGTTCTTTCATAGTGTGAATTGGCAAAATGTTCACTGAGGATCCTCCATCAACGAAAATTTGATTTACCCTTTCATCACGCATATAGCCAACCAGGTACAATGGGCGGTTATGAGGAGTGTCACCTAGCAGAAGATCATCATTTGTGAACGTGACTTTTTCCTCACAAGCATTAACTTCTTGAGGAGTGGACTCGATAAGCTTTTCCGAAGATGGTGCCGATGGTAGGTCATCACTCTTTTCTTTCCCTTCGTCAGCATGGCAACAAGAGGCATCAATACTCCCATGGGAAATCTTCGTGCGAAACCAACTTGGTAATAACTTGTCTAAGGTCACTGGATGTCGTGGCTTTTGAGGGTGGTGCATCTCCACTTTCGCTTTCTTTACGTGCTTAACTGGGTTCCATCTCCTAGGTCTTTTCACCATTATTTTCCTCGTTGGTTGTTCCATCGATCCTTTTCATGGGCTCCTTTTGCGGCGCCTAGGATGAGTCACCAGCGTCCAACCCTTTTTCATCCTCAGGTTGACCGTCTTCAACCTTGTAGTTCTCCAGTAATTCTTCATCTTTACTTTCTTTGGAACTACATAATTCGTCTGGATTGAATGATCCAAATATGATAGAGACTTGGTTTGCGCTTGCTTTCTCATCTTCAAGCACGATCTTCTTTTCATGAGCCAAGTCCATAACTTTGTCTTTGAAGACAAAGCACTTATCCAGAGGGTGGATCACAAGTCGATGATATTTTTAGTAATTTGGGTCATTGATTTTCTCAGCATCATTTAGTCGCTTCATCTCCGAAAGCTCAATAAGATTTAACTTGAGGAGTTCTTAAAAAATAGCTGACACATCAGAATCCAGAAATGGGTACTCTTTATCTTGCATTTATTTTAGAGTCAACTTTCCACTTGGCTTATATTGAAATGAAGTGGATTTCATACTCTGCTTCTTTCTCACCTTCGTCGTGAAATTCACAGGTGATGTGTTGACATTCATAGCTTCTTTATTTTCAGATCTTGGTACAAACTTGCTCCATTTTGTAACTTCTTGCTTGTCGTTCCCTTTGCGAGGTTCATAGATGGGAAACCTTTCATTTCCAGCAGAGGCCATGCTCAATTCCATGTCATGGGCACGAGTTTCAAGTTCTTCAAATGTGCTAGGCTTGATGCCTTGCAAGATGTAGCGCAATACCCAATTCATACCTTGGATGCACATCTATATGCCAGAAGCTTCAGTAAGCCTGTCTTTACAGTTGAGGCTTGCATTCCTCCAACGATTGATAAAGTCGATAACTGGTTCACTCTTCCGTTGAAGAGTATTTGTGAGTTCCACCATGCTCACAGTGCGCCTTGTGCTATAAAAGCGATTGAGGAACTCTTGTTCTAGTTGATCCCAGCTATCAATAGATCCTGCCTCGAGATCTGTATACCAATCAAAAGCATTTCCTTTTAGTGAGTGGACAAACTGTTTGACGAGATAATCTCTATAAGTCCCAGCGTTGTTGCATGTCTCAACGAAGTGCACCACATGTTGCTTTGGATTTCCTTTACCATCAAACTGTTGAAACTTTGGAGGTTGATAGCCAGCAGGCATTTTCAACATAGAAATCCTTGCAGTGTACGACTTTGCGTATGTAAGGGAAGACTTGGTAGAAACTTCGTACTTGCTTCTAATAGTTCCTTAGATGAACTCCTTCAATTGATCTATTGGAATCATCCTGTCACGCCCCAAACTAGGGGAGGCACGACTGGCACTCGATACTGTATTCGATCGAGTTAGCTACTAAACATACTAGCTAACTAAAATAGGGCCCAATAGATCGGGCAGCACAACATCTGAAATACTAAGCCTGGACTGTTAAGATCATGACCTGAATAACAATAAGCCATATAAACAAAGGTAGACAAGCCAAAATAATAAAGTACTAGCTGGCCGACGAGGCCGCGACTGAAGACATACATGCCTACACACATATATATACATGCCAAGCCTATGGGCTGGAGACTGAAAGCTGCAAAAAGAAACCCAGAATACTGTGTCCACAATAGCCTCTAAGAGTGTCATAAGCGTTGTCGAGACAAGGTCCCGACTATACCCAAACTATACAACATAAGTAACCATCCTATGGAAGCTCCAGGAAGAGGTGGAGCTTACCAACTCACAGCTGAACCCCGAAATCCTAGCGGAGGGGTCGATCAGAGTCCCTACCTGGACCTGCACGACGAAACAAAAATGCAGTGTCCCCAGGCAACGGGACATCAGTACGAATAAAAATGTACTGGTAAGTAAGGCAGAAAGTAGAATCATACATAGCTGATGTAAAAAGAGTAATAGAGATACCACCTGACACAGAAACTTTTATAGCCTCCATGGCCGACATCCGACCTCATAGTAATCAAATATGCATGGTATGCTCGTGTAATCGTATGTCGTGAATACGTATATATTGATGCAAATGCATGACATACCCAACCAAATGCTAGCAATGGAGGTCTCTCCCAGTAGTTAACCGATATCATATTGCCAACCTGTGGTCATCTGTACAATATATATCTTTTGGGAAAATAGGCCCCTTACCTCCGATTATAGCTCGAAGTCCATGCATAATATGCCATGTATGATATGAACTTTGAATGCACATAATAGGCCATAACAAGAACTTAGCCAATCTTGGCTCATTGGTACTCTTATTCTCATAATCTCATAATCACCTTCGTATCACATACAAATGTCTCGCGGAACCTCATGTTTCTTTTTTATAAGCTTGAAAACTTAACTCGACTTTTAGAAAGATAATTTAACTCTGAAGATGTTCATAAAAAGCTTAAGGTGCTTCACTTAGTCCTTATTACCTGATTTA
>ML303536.1:0-16839 GCA_005239505.1 Nicotiana paniculata | reverse complement strand
CCCACCCCCCGCTCTTGTGTGGTATTGACGTATAAAACATCAATTGGTATTAGAGCATGTTATCCTTAAAAAGGCTAACACCTTGGAAAATATCAAAATGAGTGCACCACCTGAAAACTGGGAGGGTAAATCAATTGCAAGGCCACCACTCTTCAATGGCCAGTATTACTCTTGGTGGAAGAACAGGATGAAGGACCACCTGATTGGAGAAGACTATGAACTCTAGGACATAGTCACTGATGGTCCTCTAGTTACCATGATGAAGACTGCTGAAGGTGTGGATGTACCAAATACTAGAACTGACTGCACTGCTGAGGATCTGAAGAAATGGGAGAAGAATGCAAAGGCCAAGAAGTGGCTAGTGTGTGGACTAGGTCCAAACGAGTATAGCATAATCCAAAGCTGCACCACTGCGAAAGAAATCTGGGATACCTTGCAAGTAGTCCATGAAGGAACACCTCAGGTAAAAATATCAAGAGGTACTCTTCTATACTCACAGTATGAAAACTTTACTATGAAAGAAGGAGAGACAATCCAAGATATGTACACAAGGTTCACAACTTTGACAAATGAATTTAAGTCTCTTGGTAGAGTCATTCTTGAAGAGGACGGGGTAGAGAAGATCCTTATAAGGGTCTTACCAATCTCCTGGGAAAGCAAAATCACTGTTATCAAGGAATCCAAAAATATGGAAACCCTCGGATTGGATGAACTAATTGGAAACCTTACTGCCTATGAACTTAGAAGGCAGACAATGAAGATGGATGGTCCAAAAAGGGAGAGGAGTTTAGCACTGAGAATCACGGAGGGAGCATATCTTGAGAAAGATGAGATGGCCATGATTACCAAAGAATTCAAAAACTTTCTAATAAGGAAGAAGGGCATCTCTAGAGGAGGAAATTACAACAAAGAAAAAGCTCCAGAAAGGCCAACCAACGAGGGATGTTATAAGTGTGGAAAGACTGACCACCTTATCAAGAAATGTCCTCAGTGGGAAGTGGAATTGAAAAAAGAGAGACATGAAAGAAGAAACAGGAGGAAGGAACTGGTCCAACCCAAGAAAACCACAACAACAGCTATGGTTGCTGCTTGGGGGGAAAGTTCAGATAAAGAATTAGAAGATGGTGAGAATTAAGATCAGGCGCTCATGGAAATTGGAGAATCCGATGAGGAAGCACATGAAGAACCAAAGGTAAGTATCTCCCATCTTAAAAATAAAATAAAGTTCCTATCTAAGGAAAAAACTCTCTGAGTTGCTACTTGATTTCATGGATGATTCCGAAGAAACAACCAAAGAGAAGGAACAACTCTCTACAGAATGTGAAATACTAAAGCAAAATGCATGAACTGGAAATCAGACTAAGTGAATCTGAAAAGAAAAACACTGTCTTGTTGAACCAGTTTCATCCACTTGAAACTAATATTTTAGAACTAAAATCTGAAAACTTAAAGCTAAAGTTAGGATCCGGTAAAAAGGTTGTTGATCATTCTCATATCATGTTAGAAGAAAATGTGGGAAAACTAAAAGATAAGATGTATGCCAAAGATGAACAGATAAGAACTCTTAAAGAAGAACTTGGCGAAGTCAAACATGAATTAGATCGAACTTGTAAATGGAATAAATCCTCTGATGCCTTGATATGGCTTCAAGAGAATCATAGTATCAACCGGAGAGGGATTGGCTTTGGGAGTCAATTGCCCAAGTGGGATCCAAAAATAAAGTATCTCACTCTCCCTGAGAATAAAATCTACAGCCACTGTGGTAAGACTGGCCACTACAAAATTGAGTGCACTACAAAAGGGCAGGCCAGTCGAAGAAATGAGAGTTTTGTTAAAAAGAAAAACTGGCTACCAAATTAGGCTAGAAAAAGCTTGATTCATCCATTGTCTTATAGAAAAGGACCCAAACTAGTTTGGGTTCTTAAAACTAACCCCTGATATCTTTTTGTAGGTTCAAGTAAGAGGAGGCAGCCAAATTTGGTATTTGGATAGTGGTTGCTCAAAGCATATGACAGGGAACATGGAACAGTTCCTTTCACTTGAAAGCCTCAAAGGAGGAAATGTCTCCTTTGGAAATGGAAAGAAAGGTGAAATTATTGGGGTTGGTAAGGTAGGTAAGGATGACACACGATCCATTGAACATGTGTATCTAATAGATGGCTTGAAATATAGCCTGATCAGTGTATCACAACTGTGTGACAGAGGTAACCTGGTTGCTTTTACTTCCACAAAATGTTTTGTGATTAACCTGCTTACTGACAAGATTGTTTTGCAGGGAAAAAGAATGAATAATATCTATGTCATACACTTGTCCACACTATCTGAAAATAAACTCACTTGTCTAAGTGTGTTGGACAGTGATCCCCTCTTGTGGCACAAAAGACTTGATCACGCAAGTCTAAATCAGCTAAACAAACTAGTCTCTAAAGACTTAGTGGTAGGGCTTCCTAACATTAAGTTCAAGGAAGGAAAAATTTGTGAGGCAAGTGCAAGGGGGAAGCAGGTAAGATCCTCTTTCAAAAGTAAGAAAATGGTCAGTACCACCAGGACGTTGGAACTGGTTCATATGGACCTATGTGGTCCTATGAGAACTCTGAGCAGAGGTGGTAAGAAATATGTAATGGTGCTAGTTGATGACTATTCAAGGTTCACTTGGACCTTATTTCTGACATCTAAGGATGAAGCATTTGATATGTTCACCTCATTTGTTAAGAAAACTCAAAATCAGTTAGGAAATCAACTAGCATCAATAAGATCTGATCATGGTACTGAATTTGAGAATGCAAAGTTTGCTGAGTTCTATGATGAACATGGTATCAATCACAATTTTTCTGCCCCTAGAACCCCACAGAAAAATGGGATTGTTGAAAGAAAGAATAGAACTCTTGAAGATATGGCAAGAACCATGCTTCTTTCTAGCAAACTACCTCATAGCTTCTGGGCGGAAGCAATAAACACTGCATGCTACATAACAAATAGAGGCATGACCAGGCCTCTGGTAGAGAAAACTCCTTATGAATTACTTAAAGGGAGAAAGCCCAACATATCCCACCTTAGGGCTTTCGGTTGCAAGTGCTTTGTGCACAATAATGACAAAGATTCCCTAGGAAAATTTGATCCCAAAAGTGATGAGGGATTATTCTTGGGATATTCATCACATAGCAAGGCTTATAAAGTGTATAATAAAAGAACTATGTGTGTAGAAGAGAGTGTACATGTTGTCTTTAATGAAACGAACACTCTTACTGAGAGATAGGAACCACAAGATGAGGAGCTTGGACTGGTGAGAAGCAGTGAAAACATTGAAGCAAATATGGAAGATGGAACAGGTGATGGATCAGGTCCAACTACCCGAAGCAACATGACATGGGGAACTCAACATGTAAATCTTGGCCCTGATCCTGTTCCACAACAACAAGGCACCATGGAACTATCTAGAAGTGAACAGTTGGTTCTCAAACCATACAGATATCAGATCTCACCCTCTTGAGAACATCATAACAGATTTGACATCTGAAATCAAAACAAGATCCTCCTTGAAAAATCTGTGTGCGTTTGATGCCTTTCTATCCTTGATTGAACCAAAGAACATTTGTGAAGTCCTACAGGATGCTTACTGGGTAAATGCCATGCAAGAAGAGCTGAATCAATTTGAAAGAAGTCAAGTGTGGAACTTGGTACCCAGACCACTAGACAGATCAGTGATTGGCACAAAGTGGGTCTTCAGGAACAAGCTCGATAAGGATGGAACTGTTACAAGAAACAAGGCTAGACTGGTTGTTCAAGGATACAGTCAAGAAGAGGGAATTGAATATGATGAGACCTTTGCCCCTGTGGCAAGACTGGAGGAAATCAGACTTCTTATAGCATTTGATGCACACAGGGAATTCACTCTCCATCAGATGGATGTTAAGAGTGCCTTCCTCAATGGCTATCTGAAGGAAGATGTATTTGTCAAACAGCCTCCAGGTTTTGAAAGCAAGGAGTCACCTGACCATGTATACAAACTTGACAAGGCTCTTTATGGTCTCAAACAAGCACCAAGAGCATGGTATGAGCGTCTATCAAAATTCCTGCTAGAACATGGATACAAACGAGGTAAAATTGACAGCACCTTGTTCTTAAAGGAAAAGGGTAAAGAACTCCTGGTTGTGCAAATATATGTGGATGATATCATATTTGGGGTGACTTCTGAAAAATTGAGTAAGGAATTTGCTATACTTATGGGGAGTGAGTTTGAGATGAGTATGATGGGTGAGCTAAACTTCTTCTTAGGATTGCAAATCAAGCAAAACTCAAATGGAACAATGATCCATCAACAAAAGTATGTGAAAGAATTGCTCAAGAAATTCAAAATGGAAGACTCAAAGGAAATAGATACCTCTATAGGNAAGGAGTCCCACCTAACTACAGTGAAGAGAATTTTGAGATATCTGAAAGGCACCACTGATTTGTGCCTTTGGTATCCTAAAGGTAGTAATTTCGACCTTATAGGATATGCTGATGCTGATTATGCAGGTTTCCTGGTTGACAGGAAAAGTACTTCAGGCATGTCTCAAATTTTAGGCTCCTGCCTTGTGTCTTTGGCCACCAAGAAACAAAATTCAGTAGCCCTGTCTACTGCTGAGGCTGAATATGTGGCTGCACCCTCATGTTATGCTCAGTTGCTATGGATCAAGCAACAACTCATGGACTTTGGTATAGAGGTGGGATGCATTCCTATTTTCTGTGACAACACTAGTGTAATTAGTATGACGAAGAACCCGATTCATCATAAAAGAACTAAGCACATAGATGTTAGATACCATTTCCTAAGGGTTAACTATGAAAAAGGAATGATCTCAATCGAATTTTGTGCTACTGACCAACATATTGCAGATATCTTTACTAAAGCACTAAGTAGGGAGCATTTTGAGAGAAACCTGCATAATCAGGGATAATTAAGATCACCTAATTGAAAAAATGAAAAAAAATGAAAAAAAAATAAAAAAATATTTTTTGGCTAGAAACACTAAATAGATAATCAACCAGACTAATCATTGCTCAGTATCATGACTTTACTGTCATACTCTCTTGCCATGTATTAATATGATTCCCTGGTTGCTAATGATGTTTGTTTATCTTTGTAAATTGAGGAAAATTAAAGACTTTAACACGATGAACCTGGTCCATCCCTGCTGGTTCATCTGACTGACAAGGTACATGCTCATCTCTATACAATTATTGAATTAATTACAGTTACACATGAGCAGGACTCTATCAATATGTGGTTCATTTGGAATTCTTTGTATTTATCCCTAAATGAACCCATTCCAAGAAGTCCCATCGCTACTTAATTATCCTAGAGTTAGGGGACTCTTAACTGTCTAATCAATGACACTCCTACATCTATTAGACTCCCAGTTGAGTAACTATTCTGCCCGTTGTAAAATTAGTAGCCACATCTTATAAAAGGGCCATCATTACTTCCCCTCTTCATAACATCATTAAGTCGAACCAAGTTCTCTATTATTCTCTAACCAAAATTGATCATCTTTTTTCTTCCAAAATTCATTACAATGTCTTCACCACCCCCTGCTTCATCTTCCTACACAAACTCTGATCATGGGGAAGAAAATTCCAGTCCTAATTCTCCTTCAGTTTACAGTTCACATTCATCAAACAAATCCTCATCCCCCCAAAACCCTCTAGTTATTTAACCCACTCCTGAACCTACACCTAACCCTAGTCCAGCCCCCAGGGCACGGAGAGTAAAAGTTTTGGCCAGAAAATCAGTTGCTTCTGGCTCTCGTGCAAGATTCCTGGAGGAAATTCTTAAAGCCAGCGAGGTTCATGAGTCTAAATCTTCAAGTGAATCCTTCAAATCCACTAATGAGGATGAAGCACCAGGTTCATCTAGTTTTGAGAAAGGTAATCTTGAAGTTGAATCTGAAACTGCTACTACTGAAAACAGGTTTGTGTTGGTTGGGTCAGTTGTTGATGTAGAAGTGCCGGATAGGCAAAGAAAACTGGGGAAAAATCTTGAGAGAGAGGGAGAAGGAGGTTTTGTAAGGGGATTTGGCGAGGACGGTGCCATGTTGGCTATTTGTGGCCCCGCTCCTGTGATTAATCAAGAAGGAGTCACAGTTTAGGGGGAAGCATTGCTGGGGAAGCAGCAGCAGGTTTAGAGAGCCTACAAGAATCAACAGATGAACCTGGTTCATCTATTGAGGAGACATTGGCTGAGATGCTGAGGAAGCTAGGGGATTCCTACAATCCCAAGAGGAAAAGAACTTCAAAATCAAAGAAGGATACTACCCCAAAGAAAAGAAAAGTTTCTATATCTGCTGATGTTTCTTCCCCAGAGGTTCGTGCTACAAGAAATGTTGTTCGAGAAGGATAAGAGGAGTTAGAAAGAGCTCTGAGAGAGAGCAAGAAAAAGAAAGTTGCCAAGGGAAAGGCAAAGGTAGGAGAGCCTACTGAGGTTGTTATTGTTGATGATGAGACGATGGACCTGGTCCATCATGAGGAGCAGCCAGCTCCAGTTGTGGTTGAGACACCCAAGCCCAAGAAGGCCAAAGCTTCTTCAAAGAAGTTAGCTTCTGTGTCTGCCACACCCTCAAGCACTGCTAAAAGGACCACGTCCAAGGCCAAGAAAGTGAAGGTTGTTGAAGAAGAAAGAGAATGGAGTGGATGAGAAGAGGAAATCTCTGGTGAGCAATCTGACAAACTCACTATGTTTGGCAAGCGTACTATTCTTAAAGGAAAGTTGGTGAGAGATCTGGAAGAATCAGGAATGATATTTTTGTTGAATGCACTAGATGTGCAGGGATGGATGGACATGGTCCTTCACTTGGAACGAAGGCTGGAAAGGAAATGAACTGGTGGAGTTTATGGCCAATGCAAGTGTGAAGGATGGTAGGGTAACCTCCACAGTCAAGGGGATTTATATCACATTTGATGCAAAGGAGCTGAGAGAGATTCTGGATATCCCTGTTGAGGGCTATGATGATTACACTAGACAAAGATGGCCCAGTCTCGATGGAATGGCCTCAGCTATCAACATCACCAGATTCTTTTGTTAAAATGAGAAGGAACTTGAGTCAAGGCCAGTGTACAAAAGTGAAATGAATCCCCAGAACAAGCTACTCTTCGAATTTGTGATCAAGTTTCTGCTGCCAAGACAAGAGCTTAGGCACATCGCCAGATACATGGACTTAACACTTATGGAGTGCTTGTACAGGGAAAAGTAGATTACCTGGCCAGCTTTCATCATTCAGCTCTTGGACAGAGTTGTAAATGGAACCGAAGCACACTCTATTCCTTATGGCTTTATTCTGACAGTTGTGCTTGCCCACTTCGAGGTTCCTGTAAAGAAAGCTGAGATGGCTACTGCTAAGGATTATTTTGGGAAGAACACTTTTCTGACATGTGATTATATTGTCAATGTTCCTGAGGATGAACCTGGTTCATCTAGGAAGCAGCCGGCCAATAGCAAAGTCAGGTCATTGGTGCAAGAATGAGAGATAAAGGATGCGTAGATCCTTCGATTCGAATCTCGCCTTCATGAGGTTGAAGCTGAGCGGGATGCTCTCAGATCTGAACTAGCCAAGGAGAAGGAGAAAAATGAAGGTGTTCTTCAACAAATTCTTCCTTTCCTTCAAGCCAAGACTCCAACCTCACCTGCCCCTTCCCAACCTTAGAAATTCCAGAGCTACCAAAAACCCCTCATTGCCCAGTTTGGGTTTTGTTCTGTTTCTGTTTTTTGTTGTTTTTTCTCATGGTAGTGACTACTTTAGTTTTTTTTTGGTATGGTGCTTGAATTGCGTACTAATCAATGAATTCTGTTGTTTTTCTTATTGACTTGTCTCGATTTCTTAGATAGCTTACATTTATTGGTTTCTTTTGATGATTAATCATGTTTGCACCTGCAGTTGCCTCAATGGCCATGAGTAATTGTTAACAACTCTGGTAAGTTTATCATTTTGCAACTTTTCGATGATGCCAAAAGGGGGAAGATATGTGTTTTTTCAAAATTTCAAAAAATTGTGATATTTATAACCTAATGAACCTGGTCTCTCCATGATAAATGCTTAAAACCATACAGAGTGTTTGAAGTTTATACGGGGTTGGGCACAAAGTTTGTCATCATCAAAAAGGAGGAATTTGTTGACCCAAGTCACTGCATGGTTTTGAAGATTGACAAATGCCTACCCAGTTGAACCAGGTCCATCAGGGCAAACATCTCGAACGAACCAATTGGCACAAGAACCGTACATGCAGAGGAGATAAACGTGATCTGTGAATTATCCATAAATTAAGAGGTTGTCTCCTAATGCGAAAAGGTTGCAAATTGATAAGGGGTTAGAGTTCGAGTTCAGCAAGGACAGAAATAAAGGAAGGAAGTTGAGTTAAACACAAACTCTTCCACCAAGGAAGAGTTGCATTAGAACTAAACAAGAACATCTAAACTTCTGGCGCTATAAAATGTTGAAGTATTCCTACTGAAGATTCATTCGCACAAAGGAAGAATTGAAGCAAGAACTGAAGGCAAAATTACCAGAGAAATTTTGCAAGCAGAATCCTTGTGCGACACAAAGGCTACTGACCAGCTAGAAGAACCAGTTCCATCTGTTTGTCTTTCGAGTCTAGTTGGTTGTAGTAGGTGATTTAGTATTGTATCTTTAAGCTTTATTAGAAGCAATTATAATAGGTACACATTGTTCAAGTTAGATTTAACTTGAAGCTTGTCGCAATTAGCTAGGGGCTAGTTTGCTACAAAGGGATTAGAGTTAGTCCTAGGTTTACAAAAGAGTTTATTTTGTAAATGTTGTTTGGCTCAGAGTTGTAGTGAAGAGTTTGGGAAAATCCTACTAAGGAGTAGGTCGTGGTATTTTCACCTTTTGAGCCAGGTGTTTTCCACGTAAAAATCTCTATGTTTTTACTTTACTTCATTTATTATTTCGCACAAGTAGAAGTTGGAACACCAAGAAGAACCAGGTTCTTCTATTGAGAGAGCACTCAAAAATTGGACACCACGCAAATGACCCCCTCCCCCCCCTCTTGTGTGGTATTGATGTATAAAACATCACAAGTAGTGAAAAATATTTTTTGTAAACTACCTGAAATCACTAGTAGATAATGGTTGGCTTGCCTGTCGACGGTGTTGGGCGCCATCGCGACCTGAGTTAGGATTTGGGTCGTGACACTTTACATGAGATTTGGAAAGGGAAAACTGGAGTTTTTATGAAAATTTCGGAACGTAGATTCCTGACTTGATTTATTAATTTCCACTGATATTTATTATATAATTTTATATGATTTTTAAAGCCCGTCACTGCACTCAAGTCCTTATTTATATTTGTTACTTACTGGGTTGGTGTACTCACGTTACTCCCTGCACCTTGTGTGCAGATCCAGGTGCCTGGATCGAGTGAGATTTGATTGTTCTCAGTGGAGCTTTGTTGGAGACTGTGAGGTAATTGCACGGCGTTCGCAGCCCCACCCTTCTCCCTCTCATTTTTGCGTTATTTACATTTTTCCTAGACTTGATGTATTAAGGAAATCGTATCAGATTCCGTGTTCCATTTAGTTGCTCATGATTGTTGACTCCGGGTTTTGGGAATTTTATACTCATGTTTTTCATTGATAATCCGCATTTGTGAAATACCAAACGTGTAAGATTATGATAAATTGCGTTATTGTTTCAAATGGAAAGTTCCTTGTATTATGTTCAGTAAATTGGCTAGCCTAGTACCACGAGAGGCGCCATCACGGCTAGTGAAGATTTAGGGTCGTGACATTTATATTCTTAAATATTTTTTTAGTTGTTGTTTAATAATTAGGTATTTTTCAATATTACATGAAAAATTGATTAAAAAAATATTATTTGAGTAGGAAAATAGTTCAAATATAATATAAAAATATATTATTGTGGGAGTATTTTTTTTCTTCTCAATTTCAACTATTTATGCAGTCCATATAATATTACTTTTATTTTTTCTTCGTATTGGACATTATCTAATGGTAACGTATTGCCAATGCGGAGGATTCTTATGAAATTGATTTTATTAAACCTTCCTACATATTTTTAATGAGAATTTAATAGACAAAATTTTATTAATTTTAAAATCTTAAATATCAAAATTAGCATAGAAGATATTGTAATAAAAAAAAAAAGGTTATTGTAGTTATGTTCTTTCTATGAGTTCTTCCGTTTAATATTTTAGGGCTATTTTAATATATTAATATTATATTTATGATATTATAATGATATAGGCTCTCATTTTTCTAAATGAATTTGTACAATATAATACCTTCCCAAATTAAATTAGTAATAGGACATTATAATACCTTTTCAAATTAAATATAATAGGAATTTTTAAGAAGTATATCCTAAAAGTAATAGCATTACATGACTAAAGATATTTAGTTGTTTAATTTTATATGAATTAGACAGCCCGAAATTAATTATACAAATAAGATTCCTAACTGTAATCATGTAGGGTTCCTAATGTATAGTATTATGTCCTAAAACTAATAGGATTATATGGCTAATATCTAGAATTTCGGTTATGTCCTTTTATTATGAGTTATTATGCTTAATATTATAAGGTTATTTTGGTAAACCGACATTGTATTCATGCTTTTATAATAATACTAGACTCTATGAAAGTGCGTTGTACGTAAATATTCAATCTGTTTAATAATTGCATGTTGATGTCAATCAATAATCTTTATTTTGCCTTGAAAATTTGCAGTTTATTATTAATAATAATTAGAAAAACAACAACAACAATAATAATATAATTCCATGTAGATAAGCTTTCAATTGTTGAATAATTTAAATATTTTAAGTTATTTGGTGTAAAGTATTGTGCTACTTGCGTCCTATTCAGGTGCGTACTTTATCTATCTCTAAAGTAACTCTAATTCAACCACTATGAATTATTCTAGGAATTAACTTGACTTTACATTACAATTGTAACTAATGTTGGAATTATTAGCAAACTTCGACATAATTCACCACAAAGGTTTGAACTTCTACTTTCATGATTGTAGTAGTTGTTTAATTAGACTGGGAATCGAATTCCTGAAATAGTATTTGTTTAAAACACTATTTTTAAATATGATATTTTTTAAATTAACAAACACCATTAGAAACGTGGTAGAATAAGACAAATGGATGTACAAGTCAATCAATATTTCGGAGATATTATAGGTGTTTAATATTTAACATGAAATATTTATGCTTTTATAATAATATATATAAATATAAATATTGATATATATAGATAGTTAACAAACTGTAAGAATACCTCAATAATATGTTAAAGGAAAACAATTGAGATGTTGGTCTAGAGATACTTTAGATTAGGAGTACGGTAATTGTCACGGCCCGAAATCCCACCTTCGGCCGTGATGGCGTCTAACGATGAACCCGCTAGACAAGCCAACGTGTGCAGTTGAACTAACACGATAACACTGAATTAACAGAATAAGCTAAAAACAGTTCACCATTCTTAACAGCGGAAATAGATAAAGTTTCAAAACTAAGTAAAGATAACATAATACAACGTTGCAATAATTCCCCAAAACCTGGAGTCACAAACTCACGAACTGTCTATAGGAGTGCTAAATACGAAGTCTGAAAGGAATTACATGACTGTCTCTGAGAACTAGAGGAAAGACAAGACAGAAATACAGGAACTAGTGATAGGAGAGACGCCAAAGCCCACGAACGACAGCGGTATACCTTGAAGCCTCTGGAGTGGACTGAAGGTGACTCCCTCAACGCTGTCCACTAGGTCCGATTGCGGGATCTGCACAACAATATGATTTGCAGTGTAGCATCAGTACAATCGACCCCATGTACTGAGTAAGTGCCGAGTCTAACCTCGGCCGAAGTAGTGACGAGGCTAGACTTGACAACAAACGTTAACCTGTCCTATTCTACAACATATATCGTGGAAAACAAAGCAAGAGATAAACAGATACATAGGGGGATACGGGAGCAGACAAAGGGAGTAACAAGTGTGATAGAGCAGTTAATTAAGTACATAGGAACAGACAAGAAGATAATTTATCAAAAATATGCTAATGAAACAAATATAATGCCAGAAATGTAATAAATGGCACGGCATCACCCTTCGTTCTTTTACTCTCTTCCTCACGATGCAATGTACGCTGTAAGATAACATGAATCATGGCACGACATCACCCTTCGTGCTTTTACTCTCTTCCTCATAATGCAATGTATCATGTATGGCAATGTAAATCATGGCACGGCATCAACCTTCGTGATTTTAAATATAAATCATGGCACGGCATCACCCTTCGTGCTTTTACTCTCTTCCTCACTATGCAATATATGATGTGATCAATGTAAATCATGGTACGGCTTCACCCTTCGTGCTTTTACTCTCTTCCTCACTATGCAATATATGATGTGATCAATGTAAATCATGGCACGACATCACCCTTCGTGCTTTTACTCTCTTCCTCACTATGCAATATATGATGTGATCAATGTAAATCATGGCACGACATCACCCTTCGTGCTTTACACTGTTCCTCACCAATGCAATGACAATTATCATAATGGAAAGGAATGCAGCATAGTGGAATCACAAATCATAATCACCCGACAAGGGGAGAATATCAGTCATTATCATAACAAATTGGCCGGCAAGGATCTCAGCTATAACCAACCTTTTCAAGTATATCCTTTAGGGTTGGGTCCTCAATAGGACCATTACATCACAAGTTCATCAATGAGGATTTTCAACAACAATCAACTTCCAAGTAGAGATAAGTTCATATTATAACGAACATGGAAATAATAATAAGATTTCTATCGAAAATAGACTCACGGGCATGCTTGACACACAATGCATAGGTACTCGTCACCTCACCTATGCATTGAACATGATAAACACTTAACACATAGCAGCAAAACACTTACCTCGGGTCCAAAAATAGCAATCAAGCCTCTAACACCGCCTTTCCTTTTGAATTCAACTCTGGAACAACAATATCTAGACATAATTAACTTATTAACATCAATAATGACTCTTTAATACAATCCCATAGCCTAAATATACAATTCCTAGCATTCTTCCAAAAAAACCAAAAATTCGATCCCGGGCCCGCTTGGTCCAAACATGAGGCTCGGACCAAAATCCAATTACCCATACCCCCACGAGTTCAAATATATGATTTGTTTTGAAATCCGACCCCAATTTGAGGTTGAATTACCCAAAATCCCATAAACTCTAACTCTACCCAAATCCCCTAATTTCTACCTTTAATCCATGATTTTAGGCCTAGAATCTAATAATAGATGATGAAAATGAAAAAAAATAGAGTTAAGAACACTTACCTATGAAGTTATGGAAGAAGAGTAGCTTGGAACTCGGCTATGGGGCTTGGAGAAGAAGGAGAGGGTGAGAAATATGATAAATCCCGAAATAGCATTCTGTTTTTAAGGCGTTAAAATGACTGAGCGAATTTACTCTACGCGGTCGTGGAAAGGGAGTTGCGATCGCGGAGAGTACAGGGTTTTAGACTTACGCGATCGCGAACAAGGGACTAGAGCAACACGTTGTCCCGCCCCCAGATCCCTTTAACGCTATGTGATCTCGTGAGGCCCCTCGCGATCGCGTAAAGCACCACCCCCAGGAACTATGATATCGTCCAAGGCCCTGCGTTCGCGTAGGGTAATGTTTCACCCCCAACCATAGACACATCGCGATCGCTGAGTCACGCCGCGATCACGGAGAGAAAAACACAGAACACCAGAAACAGATCGAAAACCAGATCTTTCCAATTCTTTTGCACCCGACACCTACCCAGAACTCACCCGAGCCCTCGGGGCCCAAAAACAATATACGCACGACTTCAAAATTATCCTACGAACTTATTCGAGTAATTAAACCACTAATATAACATCAAAACCAATGAATTAAACTCAAAAATCTATAGAATTTTCTCAAACTTCATAAACTTCTAAATTCTCCAATTTTGATCTGAAACACGTCAAACCAAGTCCGTTTCTTTCCAAATTTTACAGATAACTTACATAACACATATTGAACTTGTTCCGGGCATCAGAACAATAATACGGGACCGGTAACACAGATTTCACATCAAAGTTCATTTTCAAAAGTCTTTCTTATTTTCAGAAAATAATTTTCTTTAAAAATTCATTTCTCGGGCTTGGGACCTCGGAATTTGATTCCGGGCATACGTCCGAGTCCCATATTTTCCCACGGATCCTCCGGGACCCTCAAATTACGAGTCCGGGTCTGTTTAACAAAAATGTTGACCAAAGTCAACTTTATTTCATTAATTATCATAAATTCAACATTTCAACACATTTTCACATAAAACTTCTCGGCTACGTGCTCGGGCTGTGCACGCCAAGGGGGTAATAGATGCATTTATGGTTCGTATCGTTCGACCCTCCGGCAGTGCACATTTTACATTTATGTTGGACCGGGTCATTTGACCTTGGCATTACTGGCGCATGATATTTGCTGGGTACTTTCTGTAATGTGAACCACTTAATGGCCTGGACATATAAGTTGTCAACTGAAATGACGGAGATTAGACCTTGTTTATATGAAAGAAGTTGTTCCTTCCTGTCGTTATTTGTTAATTAATCATGACATCCATGTTTAGCGTCACACTTGATTATGTTAATTTGACCTCTAGGAAGTGTCAAAATCGACCTCTCGTCACTACCTCTTCGAGGTTAGGGGGGATACTTTCTAGGTACTCGTTGTTTTTGTACTCATACTACACTTGTTGTGCATTTTTATTGCACAGGCGCATGTATATCTAGTGGCCTCGTTAGGCGCATCGTCTTGGTTGACACGGAGACTTAGGTGAGCTCCATCTCTCGGGATGACCCACAGCCAACAGAGTCTCTTTCAGAGTATTGTGTTTCTTTTTTGTCCCATTGTATTCCGGACAGTTATTGTATTGTACTTTATTTCCTAGAAGTTGCTCATGCACTTGTGACACCGGGTTCTGGGATGATTTTGAAATTATTAGGTAGATAAACCTTGTGAAAACATTATTATTTATTTAATGAAGTTTATTATTTAGTGCCTAATGTTTAAAAGAAATGATTTCGAAAATATTAAAACAAGAATTTACTAGTTATATGGTGTTGGCTTACCTGACAGTGGTGTCCGGCACCATCATGACCCTTAGTGAATTTTGGGTCGTGACAACATGGTATCAGAGCACTAGGTTCCCTTAGGTCTCACGAGTCATGAGCAAGTCTTGTAGAGTCTTGCGGATCGGTATGGAGACGTCTGTACTTATCTTCGAGAGGCTACAAGGTTGTTAGGAGTAATTCCCTTCTTGATTCCTCATTGTGCAGTTTGATTCCTTTGAGGCTTATGCCCTCATTTACTTTCCATTCAATCTTAGGCGATGCGAAGCGCTGGTTATAAATCGGGAGGTGACTAATTGTAATGGTACTACAGATGTTGTGCGGGATGTTTCTCCCTGCGTGGTTGTTGGGATATTGTCGTCGTTTTACGGAAGGATATTCTGTCATCTCAGCTCAGTAGCTGTACTTCTGAGATCTTTGAGGTTGTGCACAGGTTGCTATAATGCTTATGAACGGTTGTCGCGCAGTATTGATGTGATGGTAGGATGCTTGCCTACGTATCGGGGCAGTGAATGACTTAAAGGGGAGGTTTACTCAGTGCATGATTCAGAGATTCGGTATTTTAATTCCAATAGAGGAAAGGCAATCAAACTATAAATGTTCAGGATTGGGTTGATAGGGTAACAAGACTTGGTGTTTTCAAGTGTGGTGGAACTTTTATCTGCGAAGGGGTGTTGTTGTCCTGGATTGAATGTGTTAAGTTCACTGGTGTTATGATCTTCTTCAATTTGCCTTAGGGCGGGATGTTGTGGGATAGTATTGTGGAAGCGGCTGTCAGAGATCGCGATGTGCGGTGGTTCAGGATCGGATCGGTGTTTCCAATGTTGACGGATGGAGAAAGATAATCTTCGAAAAGTTTTAAAGTGGTAGCGACGTGTTGGTTCAAGTGATACAGAGATAGATATTGATCTAAGGCAACAACTGAGCAACAAAAGATGAGGGAGGACATGCGGTGTAACGACCCGGTCGGTCGTTACGTAGAACTTGCATTATAATTACTGTTATTGCCTTGTCATAGATTGGGTATACTGTTTATGATGTGTTAGTGTTGGTACGCTCGGAATCGGAATGGTTGTAATGATAATTTAGTCACTTAGTCTTTAAGAATAGCCTTAAAGTGGGAGAAGTCAATTGAGAGTTGACTTATTGGCAAACAACTCCGGAAAGCAGATTTTATGGCTCGGATAGCTTCATTAGGTGATTTGAGACTTAGAAGTGTGTTTGGAATAATTTTGTGATGTCCGGTGTAGAATTAGGCTTGAATTGACGAAAGTTAGTTTTTGGTGATTTCCGGTTGGCAGTGGAAAATAGGCTATCGGGGTCGGAATAGAATTTCGAAATTTGGAACAGATTCGTAATGTCATTTTGGATATGTCTGCAAAATTTCAGGTCAATCGGATGTGTTTTGGATAGTCTCGGCATCGTTGGTGGATTTTAGAAATTTCAAAGTTCTTAGGCTTGAATCCGACGCGATTTTTGTGTTTTAATGTTATTTTTGGTTTTCCGAGAGTGAAACTAAGTTTGAATGATCATTTATGATGTGTTGGTAAATTTGGTTGGGGTCCCGAGGGGCTCCGGATTGATTTTGGGGGGTAACGGGCACTTTTGGACTTAAAAAAATAGTTGTTTTGCTGGTGTGTTGCAGGTGTGAAATTCTTCTATGCGATCGCGGGGTG
>ML303535.1:0-32122 GCA_005239505.1 Nicotiana paniculata | reverse complement strand
TTAATATTTATAGCAAAATAGTATAGAATTTCGGTGTGGTCAAAAAATAGTTGTTCACAACCTCCCTCAAGAAAACTTCCTATGAAATCCGTCATCAGAAGGAGTCCACTGAGTTTTTATAAAGTTTTTTTTATGTTGACTTGGACCCTCAAGAACCCCTGCCAAAGGGATCCATCGTCGGGCCAAGACGACTTAATTACTATTACTATTACTAACAACAACTAAACAGACTACACCAAAAACATAAAACAAACTGCAACTCGAATAAGTTAACCAAAACAACTAAAGCACATAATTCACAACTTATACAACATACAATACAACAGGGAAACCATCCCCCACCCCACTCTTAAAATGAGGACATGCCCTCATGGACAATTAAAAGGACAAAGTAAGGTAAAAGGACTTCCCTGGAAGCTCAATCTTGATCGGGGACGGTGTCTGGGTTGACGTTGCAAGCACGACCCAGGGCGCGTAGCCAGCACATTATCTTCTTCTCAGACTTCTTTTGTTGGGTAGCCATCTCATCCACTCGGGTCCCCAGTTCAGTCACTGAGATTCTCAACCCGGCCACGTCGTGCTCTAAGTGATCCAACCGCTGGCCTCGACTGTCCCTAGACGGGCTTCCAACGTCCACAACTGGCTCCTCCTCCATATGCTATGTCTCCTCACCTTCTTAGTGATGCTCCTCCTTTCTGCTTCCTCTTCTTCAGAGTCATGCCCCACTAACTCCTCATCGGTTGCCATTGCCTCCCTTCTAGTCGCAACTCTTTCAGCTTTGAAAGGGTGCACCACAAGTACCCAGCCATCGACAGCAAAGTCACCTGGTACCCCAGCCACAGCGCACAGTCGAGTGATAAGTGATGGGTAAAAGAACACATACCTTTGGACCTTCATGCGGATGAACATCTCCTCATGAATTTATTTTGTCGCATCGAACGGTGCATCTACCATGAAGCACCAAATCAGACATGCCCGAGGAATGTTCACCTCTGAAGTGTTCTTGGATAGAAATAGTCGACTATTAATCAGGTACAACTAGCATTTTGCCTCAAACTTGAGGCCTGAAGAGTGGAATTTGGTTCCATACTTGTACCATTTTAGTGTAATGTCCGGTCGACAGATGGTCGGGGTGAATGTATCCCAAGGAGTCATTTTTCCACTGTAGGTCTGGTAGGCGTCTACGTACCCAGCTGTTGGTGGAGGAAGCATGTACATTTTTCTGGTGTGCTCTATTGAGGCATTAACCGACCGTCTTCGCACTGTTACAACATAGTTGTCATGCTTTAGAGCGTTGGCATAAAATACCCTGATCATCATGTCATTTGCCTCGTCCGGTTCCACAAAGAAAACGTCCATGCGACGCTGCATCAACACTTCGTACATTCTGGGCAATTCATCCTAATGGTTGCAGAGTCCATAACCTGCTCAGGTATGGTTGTTTTATCCTCTTTCTCAGCAAATCTGTCATGCGCCTTCGCTGAGACAAATTTGTGGTTTTTGAACGGCCTCGAGTCTATTGATTTTCTTGGCGTTCCTCCGGTGGAGGTTCTAGCTGCACGACTTGAAGAGGCTTCTGTGGCTTGACGCTTGCGTGGAGGCATTGTACCTACAATTAACATGGTATTAGCTCAGTACAAAAGGATGACCCAACTGTGGTTACTCATACTTCACCACAAATCGGTCACATAATTTCCCTCCATTGGGTTTATTTTAACAAACATATGGTGGGCATAACAATTTAAAACCCCAAGCACTAAATAGTGGACATGGGGCATCACCATCCAAACTCAAATATACTCATAACACCCCACACTCCCTATGTCATCCATTGTCAACATAAATCAACTACTGGCCACACAAATAAACTATTGTACACAATGGAAGAGAAACATAAAAGATGAAGTACATAAAATAAAAGTTACAAAAATAAAAGAAAAATTAAGTTGAGGGATACATACATGTAGGGTGAATGATAGAGATGAAGTAGTGGGTGTTGAAGAATGCTTAGAAGTAGGAGTGCTTGAGGGTGGTTGCCTTCTTTGAGGGTGGAAGATTGAAGAGGAAAATAAGAAGAAGAAGAATGGGGAGGGTTTATGAGGGGTTAGAGTTTTATTGAGATATGGAGAGATAAGGTTTCGGTTGTGGGAGGGGGGGGGAGAAATAATTGGGTGGTTGGGAAAAATCAGTGCAAGAAAATAAATAAATAAAAAAATATTTTCAGAAAAAAAAACCTATTTGTGTCGAGACGGACTAGCGCGAGCTTAGCGCGGGCGCGCTAGTCCAGGGGTTTTGTGGCAGTGAGAAACCCCACTAGCGCGACCACTAGCGCGGGATTAGCGCGGTCGCGCTAGTGGCTATGTGCTTGACGCAGTGTAAAACCCCACTCACGCGACCTCTAGCGCGCGATTAGCGCGGTCGCGCTGGTCTCGGCGTCAGCCAAAATATTTTTTTTAAATAACACTATGTTGTTGGGTTGCCTCACAACCAACTTTTGATTTAATGTCGCGGCACGACGAGTACAACAATCAATGGGTTGCCTCCCATGAAGCGCCTGATTTACCGTCGCGGCACGACGCAGAATGAGCGCAATTAAGGTTCGCTCAACCTTTTAGGTTCAAGCAGGTGCACAACAACCAGCTCACTGGTTTCATTCCCCACATGCATTTTCAATCTTTTTCCATTGACCTTGAAGGCGTTAGACCCATCATCGGCAGTAATTTCCACAACACCAGAAGGAAACACGTTGACCACTTTAAAAGGTCCAGATCATCGGGACTTAAGCTTACCCGGAAACAATCTTAATCTTGAATTGTAAAGCAATACTTTGTCTCCTGGTTTGAAATCTCGGTCCACAATGTTTTTATCATGTAACCTCTTCATTTTTTCCTTATATAACCTTGTGCTTTCAAATACTTGACATCTGAACTCTTCCAACTCGTGTAGCTATGTGACTCGATTTTCTCCAACAGTATCGAGATCCAGGTTCAACTGCTTCAATGCCCACCACGCTCGATGTTAACTCCAGAGGCAGGTGACAGGCCTTACCAAATACCAACTTATATGGAGACATTGATTGGTGTTTTAAATGCAGTCTTATAGGCCCAGAGTGCGTCATCAAGCTTCTTCGCCCAATCAGTTCTTGTGGCGTTTACTGTTTTGGTCAGCAAACTCTTTATTTCACGGTTGGATACCTCAACCTGCCTGCTCGTCTGAGGGTGATCGGGGGTGTCTACCTTGTGGCGCACATCATATTTGGCCAGCAGCTTCTCGAAGACACGATTGCAGAAGTGAGTGCCTCCGTCACTAATAATAGCCATTGGGGTTCCAAAACGGGTGAATATATTTTTCTTTAAGAACCCCACCACCACTCGTGCGTCATTGGTGGGGAACGCTGCAGCTTCTACCCATTTGGACATGTAGTCTACAACAACAAGTATGTACTTATTGCCGTAGGAGCCGACAAAGGGGCCCATGAAATCTATCCCCCATACATCAAACACTTCTACCTCTTATATTAGATTCATGGGAATCTCATGACAATGGGATATGTTCCCCGTTCTTTGGCATTCATTACAGCCCTTCACCCATTGATGATTATCTTTGAACACAGTGGGCTAGTAAAACCCGGCCTTCAACACTTTAGCTTTTGTCCGGACTCCTCTGAAATGTCCTCCATATGGAGCTGCGTGACAAGCCTGCAAAATAGCAAATTGTTCTATCTCGGGGACACACCTCCGGATCATGTTATCAATGCAAATTTTAAACAAATGAGGTTCATCCTAATAGTAATTTCGGCTATCACGATAAAATCTTTTCTTTTGAACAGCAGAGAGTTCATAAGGTTCAATACCACTGGCCAGGTAGTTTGCAATATCTGCATGCCATGGCACATCTTCTACGCTCATGGCGAGTAGCTGCTCGTCTGGAAAGGTTTCTAGAATATTCTCCGATTCAGTTGCATTCTCGGCACCTTCAAGACGTGACAAGTGGTCAGCGACTTGGTTCTCCGTGCCCTTGCGGTCATGAATCTCCAAGTCAAATTCCTGAAGAAGAAGAACCCAATGAATTAGGTGCGGCTTAGATTCCTTTTTCTCAACCAAGTATCTGATGGCTGCATGATCAGTGTACACGACCACCTTCGACCCAATCAGGTAGGACCTGAACTTGTCAAAAGCGAACACTACTGCCAGCATTTCCTTCTCTGTCGCCGTGTAATTCAGCTGAGCTCCACTCAAAGTCCTACTTGCGTAGTAAATTGGGTGCATTATTCTATCTTTGCGCCGACCCAACACGGCTCCCACTGCGTAGTCACTGGCATCGCACATAAGTTCAAAAGTTTGCTCCCAGTTGGGTGCAACGATGATTGGTGTCGTGACTAATCGATTTTTAAGCTCCTCAAACGCTACCCTGCAATCATTAGAAAATATAAAGGGGCTATCTTTTTCAAGCAACTTACATAGGGGGTTGGCGATCTTGGAGAAGTCTTTGATGAATCGCTGGTAGAACCCGGCGTGCCCAAGGAAGCTACGTACAACTCTGACTGATGTGGGAGGTGAAAGCTTTTCAATCACATCTACTTTAGCTTTGTCCACCTCAATTCCCTTACTTGACACCAAGTTCCCCAAGACGATCCCTTCTTGTACCATGAAATGGCACTTCTCCCAATTAAGTACAAGAATTGTCTCGATGCACCTCTTTAGGACACAAGTTAAATTTGCTAGGCACTCCTCGAATGAATTTCCCACTACTGAGAAATCATCCATGAATACCTCCATAATATCTTCCACCATGTCTGTGAATATGGCCATCATGCACTGTTGGAATGTGGCTGGTGCATTGCATCGGCCAAATGGCATCCTCCTGAAGGCAAATACCCCGTAGGGGCATGTGAAGGAGGTTTTTTCCCTGTCTTCCGGGGCAATTGAAATCTAGTTGTACCCCGAGTATCCATCCAAGAAACAGAAGTGAGACCTCCCTGCAAGCCTGTCGATCATCTGATCAATGAAGGGAAGTGGGAAGTGGTCTTTTCGGGTGGCGAGATTCAGCTTTCTGTAATCCATGCATATTCTCCAGCCCGTGATGGTTCTTGTCGATATCAACTCATTTTAATCATTCTCGACAACCGTCATGCCACCCTTTTTTGGAACACATTGCACTGGGCTAAGCTAGCTGCTATCAGAGATTGTGAAAATGATTCTCGCATCTAACCACTTGATTATTTATTTCTTCACCACCTCCTTCATATTTGGGTTCAAGCGCCTTTGATATTCCCTTGAAGGTCTGTGTCCCTTTTCCAGGAGAATCTTGTGCATGCAATATGCCGAGTTGATCCCTTTGATATCTGTCATGGTCCATCTAATGGCAGTCTTGCACTCTGAAAGTACCTGTAACGACTGATTTTCCTGCACATCTAGCAAACTAGATGAGATAATAACAGGTAGCGTAGTATTGGGGCCTAGAAATGCGTACCTGAGATGGGCTGGCAATGGTTTCATACTCAAGAGCCCTCGACCATACTCCCTTACCTTCAAGTTCTAACACCCACTCTGCTAATTCCTCCCCATTTACCGCATCTAAGTTTATTAAGCATGCTGCGAGGGGGTCCACAGTGGTTAAGGCTGCATCATCTTCCTCAACTATCACATCCAAATCATCAATTAGAGAGCAGTTGGCGAACTCACTCGGTTGCCTCATGGATTTCTGTACGTTGAATATGATTTCTTCATCATTAAGCCTCATCTTGAGCTCCCCGGTCTCACAATCAATGACAGCTTTGCCTGTGGACAAAAATGGCCTGCCCAAGATTATGGGAATTTCTTCATCCACTCGACAGTCTAGTATCACAAAGTCAGCAGGGAATACAAACTTCCCCACTTGCACTAGAACATCATCAAGGATACCCGACGGCCTCTTCACCGTCCTATCAGCCTACTGCAACAACATGGAAGTTGGTCTGGCTCTACCAATACCCAGTCTCTTATAAATAGCCAGGGGCATTAGATTAATGTTGGCCCCTAAATCACACAGTGCTTTGGCAAAAGCCAAATTTCTAAAGGTGCAGGGAATTGTAAAACTCCCTGGATCAGACAACTTCTATGCTATTGGTCGTATTACCACAACACTGCAAGTCTGAGTCAAAGTCACAGTCACTAAGTCTTGGAAATCAAACTTTCTGGACATAAAATCCTTCATCATCTTCGCATACCCAGGCATCTCTTTCAGAGCATCAATTAGAGGAATGTTTACCTGTATCTGCTTCAGCATATCTAAGAATTTTTTGTACTGTTCATCCTTTTGGTATGTGGCCAGCCTTTGAGGGAAAGGGACTGGTGGTCTCTTCTTCCTAGTGATTTGGGATTTTTCTTTCTCAACTCCCACTTCAACTACTGGCTCTGGGGATATTTCCACTTCCTTTTCAGCCTCACTCTGCCCACTAAGTTCTCCTTCAACAATTTGTACTGTTACCTTGGTCAGGTTTGTGGAATCATCAAGTTCAATTGGCACTGGTATTAGTGTCTTTGCCTGCCTGCTTTCACGAGCCAATTCATGTTCCAAGTCCAAGTCCCGGCCATTGCGGAGACTCACTGCCATCATCTGTCTCGGGCCATGGTCCTTAGTGTTCACCTGAGTATCTGCAGGTAAATTTCCAAGAGGACGATTGTTCACTGCCATAGATATCTGGCCCAACTGCACTTCAATATTTTTAATAATTGCATCATGTACATCTACTCTCTCACTCATTTTGGCCGTTGACCCAATCACGCGTTGCATCATCGCTTCAAGCCTGGAAAACCCATCTTCTTGCCTTGCCCCCTGCTGTTGCTGAGGAGGGTGGTATGCTTGTTGTTGATTCTGATGGTTGTAACCTTGTGGCCTCAGATATGGTACTACATTACCTTGCGGTCTCATGGCACCCATGTTTCTATTGTTCTGCTGCTGGTGAGGTGGTCTATGCGGTTGAACTTGCTGACCCCAGTTCTGCCCCTCTTGTCTCTGGCCTCCATAATTTGACACATATTTCATGTTTTCTGGATAAGGATGGTGATCACACTCTGCATTCCACTGATTACCAAATGGTTGACTAATGCAAGATGTGCATAAGCCCTCATTGGTTGTATCCACGATATGTACCTGCTGCTTTTGCCCTGATTCATCCACCTTCTTAGTTAGTATGCTCATATGTGTTATCAAGGTGGCCACGTTCTCCACAATAGTATTGGATAGATCAAAGGGCACTGAGTGAACTACAGGAGTAATGGGCACATTCCTGGTTGTCCATCCTGAATTCTACGCCATTTTATCAAGCAGGATCTGACTTTTTCTCCATGTTTTGCTCAAGAATGCTCCACCAGCTGAGGCATCAACATTTGCCTTTACAGTATCAGCCAGACCCATATAAAAATGTTGCCCCAACATCTTCTCAGGAATACCATGGTGTGGACAGATAACCAACATTCCCTTAAATCGTTCTCATGTCTCCTGCAATGTTTCAACTGGCTTCTGTCTGAAGCTCAACATTTCATAAATTTGTTGAGATGTCTTGTTGGGTGGATGAAATTTGTTCACGAACTGCTTAACTAACTCCTCCCATGTGGTAATGAAATTTGTTACGCTAGCTAGATTGCATTACAGCTCACTTTAGATTGCACCCAAGGTATCGTTATCTCTAATCCAACCTCTAAACCCCCGGTTATGACTTTCGTCTATACTCCGGGAGTGATTTTGTTCAAACAACTACCTAAATATTCACTCTCTCTCAAGTAGATACATAATAAATAGGCACAGCTAATTTATGGCCATTCAATTAACTACAACAAGAACGTAATTGAACAAATAGAGTTTAATCAACCAATCAAAACTATATTAATATCACAATAGCGTCATTCCCCAACGGGTTCCACCAAAACCTTAGTTTAAAACAATTATCTACTCATAGCAATACTGAAAACTACAAAAGAATTCATGACTATGATAAAAATTGCAAGAGAAGGAGATGTAGATTGATGCCCAATTGCTCTCCTTGATTCTTGCCCTTGCTTTTTCTTATTCTAAATTTTAAACCTAGATAATATGCTCCTTTGGACGAGTTGAACCTTTTATAGGTTAAGTGGATTGGCCCCAAACTCCCAAAATTACCCTTCTCAGCGTCTTACTTTTTTCAGAACTAGCGCGGGCGCGTTAATCTCGCGCTACAGCCCGCGCTAATGGGGTTTAACACTATCCGACAACTCATGGGACTAGCGTGGGCGCGCTAGTCTCACGCTAATGCCCGCGCTAGTGGGGTTACCTATTGTATTGGCAAATTTCCAGCTTTCAAATCACTTCAGAGTTACCCCATGGTCTGTTATTCCTCAAATTCACCCGGATCCCCGTCATAATTCCTTAATAGATTATTGTACTCCTGTGGAACGCAAAAATTACCATTAGAGCCAATTTAACATCGTTCAACTCACTTAAGACCGTGAAACCTCATTAAGTTAGAGTATAATTATATGCTAAACTACGTGAATTCAGCCTATTATCACATTACTACCAGATCCTCTTCTCCTCTTTGCCTTAAAGTCAGGATGATATCCTACTAGTTTGTAACAGTTTTCCTTGCTATGGCCCTTAAACTTGCAGTAATCACAGAACAAATTATAGGTTTTCTTGAACTTTCCAATGGTTCTTGTATATAGTGCAGTATCATACATACCCGCATTTGTTCTTGGATTTGAACCAAGGATCCCAGCATCAACAACCATTAATTTTTGGCTTTAATCACTAACAATTATAGCATAGGCTTGATTTATTGTTGGAAGAGGACTTCTCATAAGAATTTGACTCCTAGCCTGAGAATATGACTTATTTAGCCCCATCAAAAATTGATGTAATTTCAGTTTTTGCAAATACACCACAAAATCTCCAGACTTAGGACAGTCACAGCCTAGAGAAGGCACTAATGCTTCAAACTCTTCCCACATATCCTTGAGTTTCGAGTAATACACATAAACAAATGATGTCCCTTGATTCAGATTAGCAATTTATCTATGAAGATTGAAAGATCGTATGCTATCAATTTTGTTAAATCTCTCAGAAAGATCATCCCACAGTAGTTGCGCACTAAAAGCATATATGATTCCTCCTGTCACGACCCAATTTCCCTCGTGATAGCACCTAGTCTTAGGGACTAGGTAAGCCTAACATTTCCACTTAACACAACAATAATAAAGAAATTTTAAAAATTTNCTCTACGAAATCTTTCTATCAAATCTAAGTACAACTGCCTAGGAATAAGTAAGTACAGTTGAATAGAAATAAAATAGGAAGGTGACTCTGAAGCCTGCGAACGCAGCAGCAGGTTACCTTGAGTCTCCTTAGCAACGATCTGTGCAGCTACCAACAACCATAACCTGAAGCTGCACACAAAAATATGCAGAAGTGTAGTGTGAGCACACCACAGCGGTGCCCAGTAAGTATCAAGACTAACCTCGGTGAAGTAGTGACGAGAACTAGTCAACACACCACCGGTCTAATAAGTAAAAAGGCAAGATGTATAAATGACCGATCCAAAATATCTATCTAAAGATTTCTCAATGTAATTAACGATACGATCGAATAATACGGAAGAAAATTCAATAATCACGATCAACGGACAACATAATAGAAATACGCAAAGAAAATGGGAAGGATGCAATCCAAATGGAGGGAACTACAACCCAACAAAAACACAAGCAACTCAGCACTACTTCAATTTATTCACGTCAGGCCTTAGCCAATGACTCAATAAAACTGGTAAAACTTTCGAGTGAAAACCTTTAAATCGTGAGTTCATTTTGAAAACTTTAAAGGTATAATCATTTCAGAATAGAGAAATTTCTTCTTTGAAACATACTTTCTCTGAATGTATATTTATATATTTTTATAAAGAGAAATCTTTATAACATAGTCTCTTCAATTACAGGGTGTTCAAATACACTTTCCCAAATACTGCTCTTTCAAGTATCATCAATATACGTGATGTTCAAAATACATTTTCCCAAGTACTGCTCTTCAATATCATCAAAACACGTGATGCTCAAAATATATTTTCTCAAGTACTGCTCTTTCAAATATCATCACAATATGTGATGTTCAAAATATAATTTTCCCAAGTACTGCTCTTTCAAATATCATCAACATACGTGATGTTCAAAATATATTTCTCAAGAATTGCTCTTTCAAATATCATCATTCTACAAGACAAATATTTTTCAAATATACTTTCGAAAAGAAGTCATTTAGACATAACTTTTCCTGGAGATAATTGCTTTTCAGCTATACTTTTCAATATATATATATATATTTATATCTTTCGATTCAAATCTCCTCAATCATAACTACCGGAACTCAGTCCGCCACTCAGAATTTTTCATGCAATGCAGTACAGGGGGAAAGCTCCCGGATCTATGTCTATAGTCCCAATATAAATATGTGATGCAGTACAGGGGAAAAGCTCCCGGATCTCTGTCCATAGTCCCAATTTAAATATGCGATGCAGTACAGGGGGAAAGCTCCCGGATCTCTGTCCGTAGTCCCAATTTAAATATGAAATGAATCCACTGAGGAAAACAACCAGAATGCAACTGAAACAACATATATTTCTACAATCGGCGCGAAAACAAACAAGGTCGAATACAAAGTGCGATGAACAAATCAATACAAAGACTTAAACCACAAAAGTGGTAACAACTCGCTCATAAGAAGTAGCCACTGAGAGGAATGCCAAGAACAAAGAGAAAACATCATAACGAGGGGAAAACAAGACAAATATAGCAACGATTCTATACATTCAAGTTCGCAACCAAGAACCCAAATCATCTCGGCAAGGGAATCAGCTATAACCGATCTCACTTAGACAATTAGCTTCACCGAATAAACTCAGTTTGAAAAATGCTCAGTAAATAGGCAGCATATGAAGGAAGACATAGCATAACGGTAGGAAAAATAAAGTCTTCATTTAAGTCAATTAAGATCATATAAGAAACAAGGAATGTTAGGCAAGTACTTCTAACTTGAACAGGAGGAGATGAAATTAGGAATCAGGAATTCAGATATAACAAGTTCAATTCATATACGGGGAACATAAGGACCCAAAACTTCTTAAAGGGAAATCTATTTGCAAATAAGTTCGAGTACACACTCATCACCTCACGTACGCGGACTACAATCAACATAGAAGACTCAATCCTAAAGGGTAGTTCCCCCACATAAGGTTAGGCAAGATACTTATCTTGACTGCGCTAATCAACTCAATACCATGCTCTTGCCACGATTACCCAACTCCGGTGGCCCAAATCTAGACAATTCGATTGCATAAAGTAAATATCATCACAAGGAAACACAATAATTAATAAGTCTGAAGCTAATACGCGAAATAGGAAATTCGCCCAAAAAGTTTCCCGGGCCCACGTCTCGGAATCGGGTAAAAATTATATTTTCCGGATACTCATTCACTCACGAGTCTAAGCATATGAAAATCTCTCAAATCGGAGGTAAAAAAACTCAATAATTTGGTCTATGAAGTTTATCCCATTTTCTACCCAAAATTTTCGAAATTAAAGGTTTGATTTAAGATTGGAATCATGGAAATTAGTCTATAATGGATAGAAATTACTTACCGAAGTTATCCAGGTGCAAAAGCCTCCAAAAATCGCCTCTCCCGAGCTCCCCAATTCGAAAATGGTGAAAATAACATAAACCTCGGATCTGATATAATTGCCCAGCAATTCCGCACATGCGCCCCTTGGACCGCGCCTGCAGTCCCGCAACTGCGGAAATACCATCGCAGGTGCGAAAACCCACTACGGAGCCCGGGGTCGCACATGCGGTCAAATGGCCGCACCTGCGAGGATTGGGGGATTGGGCTAAGTCCGCACCTGCAAGCTCCTCGCCACACCTGCGGAAGGTCCATCGCAGGTGCGAGACACCAGAACCAATAATGGTTCAGCTGTCTCCCAAGTGCTAAGAACACCCGATGAGCATCCTAAACGTACCCGAGGCCCCTGGGACCCCGTCCAACCACACACAAAAGTCATATAACCTAACATGAACTCGCTCGAGGTTTCAAACCACATAAAACAACACTAACACGATGAATTAAACTAAAAGTCCATGAAAATTCTTCAAACTTCTATAAGCATTAAGTTTTGTATTTAAGGTCCGAATCACGTCAAATTAAGTCTGTTTCTTACCAAATTTCACAGATAACACATATAAATCATATTGAACCTGTACCGGGCTTCGGAATCATAATACGGGCCCGATATCACAGGTTTCACCTCAAATTTCATTTTCAAAAAACTTTATATTATTCAGAAAATAATTTTCTTTAAAAATTCATTTCTCGGGCTTGGGACCTCGGAATTCGATTCTGGGCATATGCCCGAGTCCCATATTTTACTACGGACCCTCCAGGACCGTCAAATTACGTGTCCGGGTCCGTTTACCAAAAATGTTGACTGAAGTCAACTTTATTCAAATTTCCAATACAAAATTTTTATTTTTATCAATTTTTCACATAAAGGCTTCCAGGCTACATGCCGGGGCTGCGCATGCAAATCGAGGTGAGATAGAAGGAGGTTTTCACGACCTCGGAACACAGAATTAGATAGAATATACGGGATGACCCTTTTGGGTCATCACACCTCCTAACAAACCTTTAGAAACAGAATTCATGATCCAAGATAAAACTATTGCATTAATACGCTCCCAATGGTTCCACATTGTCACATGAAAGATCTCTTTCTTGCATGTTCCATCTACTAGGCCTAACGTATTTCTACCCAACAGTGCAACATGCATAGACCTTTGCCAAATTGAATAATTTTCAATCCCAGTTAATTGAAACGAGATAATTTGGATTCCACTTACATCTGTCAGCGACAAGAACAGAGGGTGATTATAATCAACTCCGACAACTATATTTCCTCCATTCACTAGATTGCCTGCATGTACACTATCGGCAACTCCATTCCCTATTGGTTCTCCGATAGAGCTCATTTCTTTGATTCTTGACTGCTATCTGAACTAAATTTTAGCCTAAACTTTTCTGAATTTTTTCACAAATTGTTGCTTAGCTTCGAGATTCTTCGAGCATAAGCTCTGATACCATAAAATCTTTTATTGTTTAAGTGAGAAATTGAATAGAAGAAGAAGAAGAAGACAAAGAGGAAATTGAGTAAGATGAGGAAGAAGATGATTGAGGGAGAAGAAGAGCAAATATGCAGAATTGTGTATTATTCATTTCAATGAATTGTCTTCAATGAATTACAAATGATATATTTATATAATCTAATTAGGTGAGCTTTAACTAACTAAGGGATTTTAACAAATTAATTAACCTCCTTAACTAACTTTAACTAACTCAATGTGAAATGACTAAATTACCCCTGCGTTATAACACTTCATTTCTCAACAGAAAGTTATGTAAATGCATTTCTTTGTCAACAACAACAAAGTTTCAAATTCGCTAGAACTACCACCTAGAAAACGTGATTATGATTTGCAATTTTTTTTATCACCTTGTAGTCGAGAAACTTACCATAAAAATATCAAACTATAAGATCTCTGAAAATAAAATCCACAATTTGGAAATTTATCAGACTTTTTATCTTGACAACCAAACAAACAGGAAAGCACAAATCGTCCTTTTCATAGTGCAGCCTTCTGCAGTAAAACAAACTTAAAGAAGAGGAAAAGGCGTTACTTTTTTTTCTCAATGAAAAAGCCTTAACTCACTAAGTTAAAAAAAACAGAAGAAGAGGGAAAGACGTATTGAAGAACAAAGGCAAAAGTGTAATTAAGTGTCCGTTTGGATGAGTTTGTTTTAAGGGACTTTTAAGCCAAATGTCATAAGTTAGGAATTTTAGCTTTTGGCTTATTTTTTTTATTTTAGCTTAAAAATAAGTACACTTTTTTATTTTATCCAAACACTACAAAATGGCTTAAAAGCTATTTTGGTTTAAAAGCACTTAAAATAAGTCAATCTAAACGGGCTCTAAAACTATTTATTGGACGTGACTTTTCGGGTTTTTTTATTTTTTATTAGCACATAAAAAGAAATATATGAAAAAAATTGGCAAAAAAGGGAGAAAAGAAATAAGGAGGTTTCCTTGTTCAAGAGATTGCCACATCACCTTGCCTAAATCCCTTTATATATATATATATATATATTTCTGTAAGATTCTCAATTTTCGAATCAAAGCTCTGAGTTATATTTGTAACAAAGAAGCGAAATGTATATTAATAGTTGACTTTGGTTTGGTAGAGACATCAGCATATTGCATTAACTTGGTGGAAATAAAAATCTTTTCCTCGAAAATCTTTCAACTCGAAATAGAGAATGAAATAACTAGAAAAATAATAGAAATAGAGAACAATGTAACTAGAAAATATATTAGAATTCCCCTCTTCTCCAAACTCCTTATATTTGTATATCTATTCAGCTCTACGTAAATGTTAATTGTTATTCTATTCTACAATAAGAATTTCCTTTTTGTTCGGATCGAAAATAATAAAGTGTCATGTGAAAGCCAGCAAAACAAATCTTTGTGATGATAAATCAAATAATAAAAAAAAAATTAAAAGAAGCATAATACTTAGATATGATTTGGTCAGTCGACCTATATTTAGGAGAAATTATTCTTAGAAAATTTTCATTCTTTATTAAAAAAATATTTTTTATGTGGTTTTTTATATACTTTCATTATGTTTATTTAAAAATTTGTCACATATAACAAATATTTTCAAAGGTTTTCGTGTTTTTAATATGATATAAGATAATATAAATATTAATAAAAAAACAAAAAATACGACACAAGACAAATTTAAGTGTAATTGTGATAACATGGACTGTAATTGTGAATTCATGATTGATCGGTTGAAAGCCGAGGGAGGGAAAAATAGAAACATTTGTTCTCTTAACAAAAAAAGGATTTTTTGAATTTTCCACCCACCGCCCACCCCGCCCTGTATTTTCTGACAATTTTCTAAACGACGCAAGTAATGCATTGAATGCAACGGCTCTACTTGATGATGATGAAGGTGAGACTGGACTGATCACATATTTAACAGATGTTGATGAATTGGAGAAAGCAATAAGCACGAGGATCAATATAGGAATTTGAAAGACGAGTCCGGAACCCAATTACTGGGTTTCTTGACAAAAATGACGCTATTATTTCGGGAAAAAAAAGCTATATTTTTATATATAACGCGGTAATATACCGTGCTATACATTAACGGAGTTTTGTCCGTTAATATATAGCGTGGTGTATCACCGCGCTATACATATATAGCGCCCACATTTAACGCGTTATCCACTAACGATTTGACTGTCAGGTATAATGCATGAAAATACAGCGCTATATCTTTTTTTTTAAAACCCTTCTTCTTCCCCACGATCAGAACACTCCCCAACCCCCATTTTTTTATTTTTCCCAACACCACGGTCCCCCCACTCCTTTCTTCTTCAAAAAAAATCTTGTGGGCCCCACCCGTCACACAAAACGCCAAGAACATAGGTCCCACATCGTAGCAAGGATCGTGTTATTGTGGTTTCATTGTTTCAGACTCAAATTTTCAATTAATTCACTTTCCGAAAATCATAAATCGAGGTATTTCGATTTATTTTATGTCGAAATATGTATAATAATGCATATTAGCTGACTTGAATTTGTTTCCATGTCGTTTTATGTTTTATTTGGGAAACTATTATGTTATATTTATCCAGACTAAGATATTAGTGTTCTAAAAAATGTAAAATTGAGAAATAATTTTTTCTATTAATAAAAATGTTAATTAATATCTTTTATTGTTTTATATGTATTTTTGTGAATGTTATGTGATTAAAATGTATTTGTTATTTATATTTAGTTTAGATTATTTATTAGCATAGTAAAATATAGAATCTTTTAGCCTAGTAAAATGTAGAGTCTTTTAGCATAGTAAAGTGTAGAGTATTTTAGCGTAGAATCCATGTAGTTTAAGTATCTCTTATACTGGTAGATGAAATACAAACTTTGTACAATTAAATAATTAAAAATTAATAATGTAAATTATAAAACAAACACATAAAATTATAAAAATATTGAATTTGACACACATACTTATTCATGATAGTTTGGTGTTACTGGGACTCAAATATCGAGCCTGGAACCCATAGGTACTTTGTACAATTAAATGATTAAAAATAAATAATTTAATTTATAAAACAAACACACTAAATTATAAAAATATTGAATTTGACACACATAATTATTCATGATAGTTTGGTGCTACTGGACCTCAAATATCGAGCATGGAACCCATAGGTATATATACTCTGTCCAATCAAATAATTAAAAATTAATAATTTAATTTATAAAACAAACACATGAAATTATAAAAATATTGAATTTGACACAAATAATTATTAATGATAGTTTGGTGCTACTGGGCCTCAAATATCGAGCCTGGAACCCATAGGTATATATACTCTGTCCAATCAAATAATTAAAAATTAATAATTTAATTTATAAAACAAACACATGAAATTATAAAAATATTGAATTTGACACACATAATTATTAATGATAGTTTGATGCTACTGGGCCTCAAATATCGAACATGGAACCCATAGGTATATAAACTCTATCCAATCAAATAATTAAAAATTAATAATATAATTTATAAAGCAAACACACGAAATTATAAAAATATTGAAATCAGGATAGCTTGGTGCAACTGGGCCACAAATATCGAGCCTGGAACCCAATAGATATATACCCTGTCCAATTAAATATTGTATAACTCAAAAAATTAATTATTTAATTTACAGATTAAACATACAATTAATGTTGTTTAATTTACAGTTGACGACATGGACGTGCCGCCTATACATCCCGGCCCTTACTCCGCTGAGCTATTAGTGCTACAGGGCGATCATTGGTCTGCTCACGTATGAGAGGGAGATTTACTATCCCAGACTCTCCGTGCTAGGAGAGTGGACGACCTGTGGGATTTTTTTAGGGACAGAGATCTCCATCATCGTGTAGTCTAGCGCCTGCAGGATACAGGATTCTATAGGATTTTTCAGATTGGGTGGTTGCAGCTCAACTGGGCTTTGATCACGGCGTTGATTGAGCGGTGGCGACCGGAGATGCACATTTTCCACCAGCCCATTGGCGAGGCCACCATCACACTGCAGGACGTGGAGGTTTTATATGGCCTCCCCGTGATGGCATGGCCGTTGCACTGCCTTTTGCTATGAGATATATGGCGCGTGCGCAGTATTTGGACATGCTGCAGCAGCTCACGGGTTTCAGGCCACAGGACGAGGCTGTATTGTTGGGGGCCAGTCGGATGAGTTTGACCGCTGCTATTAGACAGCACCTGGAGATACTCCACCCCGACATCACCGACGATACAGACGAGCTACATATTACCCGGTATACGAGGTTGTTGTTGCTTCTTTTATTTGGGGAGATCTTGTTCCCGAACACTTCGGGGAACCTAGTCAGCCTGTGATTTCTTCATCATATTCAGCTGCTAGATGAGTTACCCTTTTACAGCTGGGTTGATGTTCTTCTCGCCTATATATACAGGCAGATGTGTCAGGCGAGCATGGGCACCCAGAGTGACGTTTGTGGTTTTCTGCCGTTTCTACAGGTGACAACATATTCGAATAATCTGTTATTAGTTCCAATTCTACCTAGTTAGAATTTATCTTAAACCTTACGTCAACTTTGTATGTTAGGTTTGGGCCTGGGAGCGGTTCCTGCAGTTTCAGCCACCTCTACCGCCATTACCTCCTAATGTACCACCTTCGCTTCTCCCTCTAGATAGGAGGTGGGTTCTCCGCCGTAGAATTGCACGAGAGTATGATGCTCATCATAATCTCCCTCTCTGCAGGGATGTGTTGGATCTGCTGGAGGGCGCACAGGTAAATATGTACCTAAACTTACCTGGTATAGATAAACTTAGTGTTGTGCATACTCACGTTTTATGTTCTTATTTGATAGTTCATCTGTAAGCCATACATCAACGATTTGATAGGTGGCCTTCCAGATTATTGCTCGGTCGGACGACTGATTTGGAGCACTTTCGCCCCGCTGATATGCCACGATATTGTGGAGCATCATGCCACGGAGCGGGTACTTCGCCAGTTTGGCCGTCTGCAGTATATACCGAGGGGGCCTACCTGGGAGCCTACACATTATCAGAGGGATGATCATTCCAGGGCGGACGACGCATTTATAGCATGGGTAGCGGCGCAGGTCCATACTTGGGACCAACGAGATCACATTATTCTGCCCCCACCTACACAGATCTAGGCGGAGACTATTCAGATGTATATGTCTTGGTACCTCCACGTTACCTGACTTTTTATCGGGAATCTCATTCATCAGGCTACCGGTCGGTACGTTCCATATGTCGGGCTTGCACGAGGCCCTGGTATGTTTTCTGTTATTATTAATTATATAACTATAACTTAGTGAAATATATGTAGTTTATATTTTATACGTCGTGCAGGCTATTGGACTACATACAGTCTATCAGATGGGACTGCAGATGCAGGATCATGTCGTCGTTCCTGCGACCGCCTTGTAGGATTACGGCCGGTGATTGGTAGAGGTGGCTGCCCGGAAACTGCAGCGAGCCCGAGAGGATCAGCACCTAGGACACGAGCCTGATTATGTGGATCCAGGGCAGTACGAGCGAGGCAGGGGTGCCACACGAGGTGGTGGTGCCCGACGAGGTAGTGGTGCCCGATGAGATGGTGGTGCCGGACGAGGTAGGGATGTCGGACGAGGTGGGGGTGCCTGACGAGGTGGGGGTGCCGGGCGAGGTGGTGGCCAGCAAGGGGGCGTTGAGGCCCCTGTTGATGATGTTGTTGTTGGTCTTCTGGGTGGCCTACATGAGACGGACATGCCATCGTACAGCCTTGGGATGCATCTCACTCCAGGGACTTCGCAGGTGACCCCGTCAGGTCCATTATTGATCACGGGACGGACCTTGATGGAGTGGATTGGGGTACATACTACCCAGGCCCATCTACCGCTGCTGAGGATCGGCCGATCCCAGATTTGCGTAATGGACGCCAGCTGAGTTGTGGCTCATCATCACAGGCGCAGGTATGGTTTTCTTAGTATTGAATTTAAATTTGTTTTTATTCTTCTCATTTATTTTCCATAACTTTATTAATTTATTTTTTAAGGCTTCGTGCGATGCTGACATGGATGCGACATATGATTACATTCAGGAGCCCGACGAGATCATAGTAAGATAATTTAAATTGTTGTGACTTATTATATACTTTGTTATACTGAGCTTTCTATTCTTATGTAGGATTCTACTGGACTAACGGCCCCTTCTACTGATCCTGCCAGCACCAATGATGATCATCCTGCGGCGCATCCGCCTATAAGAAGGAGACTTGATGATGACGATCCTGATAGCGTACCCGGGCGGGATGGGATGCGCCTCAGGCTAGCAGCTGCGTTGAGGCACACCGGATGCGGGACACATTGATTTTCTTTCCTTTTTTTTTTGTATTTCATGTAAATAATATTTGATGAAAATAATAACAACAATTTTTATATAATATGTGCATTACTTTTTTATTTCCCCCTTCATTATTTAGTTTCATACTACAACACAAACACAAACATTAAAACTTAACTTCCTGTACAACTAATGAAAATAAAGTTAAGTACAACTAACGAAATTAAAGTTCAGTACAACTAATGAAAATAAATGATAGTTGAAAACATAAAAATAAAGTAGTACACTAAACTCATACATGTCAATGTTTAGTCTCTACCGCCCATTATTCTCTGCTCCAACCACTTAATTTGTTCTTGCAGCCTATTTTTTTCTTCTTCCACCTCTTTCAGTTTCGCCTTCACCTCCGCAAGTTCCCATTTATGTTATTTTCACCTTCCCACTGTTTTAAACACAAATTATTAAGATACTGCAATGATTCTTTATAGCATTCCTGATAACAGGGTTCATCAACCCATACCTCAAAATTGCAAATAGGTTCATCGGGAACGTTATAAAACTTGTTCATACAGTGCCAGTAGCGGCGTCCAACTTCACCATTATCCCAACAACTACTGATCATGAATTTTTTGCCTCACTCGCACCTTGGTACATAAGGACGTTCAGCCATTTGTGACAGCGTTAAAAAAAACCTTGCTTTTCTTGAAAGATTTGTTATTAGTTATTGTTGAGCGCAGAAAATAACTAGAATGAGCCCGTTATTTATAGGCAAGGCAACACACATAATGTAGTATTTAACCGCGCTATATATACACATAACGTAGTATATAATCGCGTTATGCTTTGCGTGTTAAAGATTCTGTCGGGTACGAAACAGCTTTTTGTCAGTTGGGCAGCTTTTTCATTTCGATAAGACAACACACATAACGTAGTATTTAACCGCTCTATACATTGCGTGTTATGGTTGTTGTGCTTTTTTCTCTTGAAATATTGTGTTATGAAATTTAAATGTTATTAATTATCATTTAAAAGTGAAATGGAGGTTGTTCAAATCATAATTAACAAACATAATTTTATTTTATAAATCTTGCAACCTAAACAAAACAACTAATTATTACAACATAAACTCATTGATAGTTGGGCACACTAGAAGAAAACCCACCACGAGCTTGATTACTATTGCCACCCAAACCAGCCGAAGGACATTTTCGACGGTCGTGTCTTGTTTGTGAGCATAAACTGTGTCACTAACATCCATTTGGTTCCGCATACGCGTTTTCTTATGAAGCTGTATTCGATGCAAATAGGACTTATTACACACCATTTTAAATGGTTTCGGCGACCAATAATGCTCAGCACCCACTGCTGCAACTGCCCACTATAGGTGTTTAGGTACTTGGCAACACTATATTGTTGATCAACATAGTTGGTTATACCTAAACCAACTTTTTGAAAGCACTTGATGGCATGTGCGCAAGGCATGTGGAAGATGGACCATTTCCCACAAGAGCATAACCTTGTAGATTCATTTACAATATGTACATTATTCCCCCGATTTTGATGGATATCGGTGCGAACTTCAAAAACATTTTTTTCATTATCATACTGCAAAAATGAATGCCAATGTGCTCGCCGCCTGTATTTCTCAAATCTCTTCATCGGCACTGGCATAAATTCAACACCCATTTCCACCAATGACGTTGCAGTTGCAGACCTTTCAACAAACCTCTCCGCCATCTGCTTGAACGACATCCGCACCATGGCTGTGACATGCAATCCTCTTGCCGACTTCAATAACCCGTTGAAAGACTCTGACACGTTTGTAGTCAGAATTCCCCACCGTCTGCCAACATCTGCATGCAAAGTCCACTTTTCAAGGTGATGTCGTAGTAACCAACGATAGGCTGCCTCGTCTTCTTGCCTGATAGATTCCATGTACCTCCGGAATTTATGTTGTTTGTGGTCTATTGTTGCCATCCACATCAAATCATGTTGATCCTTGTTGGGATATGCCTTCTGAAAATTGGCCTTAAAGTGCCTCACACAGTAACGGTGGTAGGCATAAGGTTCTTGCCATGCAGGCAAGTTCTCCACAGAACTTAAGATACCACTGTGCCGATTAGATATTAGACAAATATTGGGACACTGTTTGACAACGTGCTCTTTCAAGTGGTTCAAAAACAGCGTGCACGTCTCTTGGCTTTCATCGGCACAAACAGCAAAGGCTAGAGGAAATATCTGTCCATTAGCATCTACTGCCACGGCTATCAACAACTTGATATCATACTTTCAATAGACATGAGTGTCGTCTATGGATATTACGGGCCGACAATGCGAAAAACCATCAATTGTTGGTTTAAACGCCCAGAACACATAATTGAATATATATTCTGGTTTTCCCGGACTCCGCTCAATATTCCATTCAACAACCGTCTCGGGGTTAAAGTGCTGCAGTGCGGCCATGTACCTCGGTAGAGCTGCAAATGACTTATCCCAGTTACCATAGACAATTTCAAACGCTCATTTGCGCCTGAGATATGCCTTTCTTTTGGTAATGGTATGGCCATATTCCTGGTGGACTGATGTAATGCACTCTTTGATTTTATACCTTATGGACGCTTCGAGGTGTGGAATAAGGACAAGAGAAATCAAGTCAATATCCAAGTTGAAGTGATTCCCGTTGAATGTGTTCATTTCACATATGTGGGTGGGAATGTATTTACCCACTTTTCACAGACTTGTCTTCTTCTTGCTCGCACACAACATCAAATGACATGGCCAAAACCACTTGTGGTAAGCAGCCTCGTATACAACGGGACTTGACTCCCATACCATCATCTCACGACACTCTTTTACTTTGTGCATTTTACAAGCCCTGCTTACGCGCACTTTATCAGGAAAAAGCATGCCCTTTTCCAGCACCGTTGGTCTAGACTCATCACATATTGCTGTCCGGATTTCATCAAAATCTCTTGTGAGAGATTCCACATCCGAAATGCTTGGCAAGTTATTAAGTTAAGGAATCTCCCTTGAATGAAACGACACTTGGGACTCGTACACTCTTCGTCTGGGGGGGGGGGGTGGAGCATACTCTCTCGTCAAATCAGGTCCTTCATTCTCATCCTCCTCATCATCCTCCTCACGAGGGAAAGGTGTCTCGTCTCCGGATTCCTCGGCATTGTTGTCGTAATCACTGTTCTCTTCCTCACTCTATGCATCTTCCAGAACCCGATTTAATACGTCGTCTTCGGGCAATTGAGTGAGGACAGGTGGTTCAACTTGCTCGTTTTCACTGCACAACCAACAAAATAATAAGCTACTGAAATTAATAAATACTTTCCATATCGTTGTATCACTTCACTTACAAGTCGTAATGTGATAAAATTCCTGATGGACATTTTCATGTTGGTGATGACTCCCGGATGGACCACCCTGATCCAACACACCAAAACTAGGCATATTCCAACTACGTGTGGGTTCATAACTTGTAAAATTCATATCTGGCCGGTATCCCCTGTGGAAGATATGGGCGTTAATACAAATTCAATACAACAAAATGTACATCATAACACACAAGAAAATTGAAGTTACCACTCGTCTTGTGAATTAATTAAAGCATGAGAGAAATTATTTCCTCGTTGCTCATTTGCCGGCGGTGATAAGTTTAAATCAAGGCAAACTCTTTCATCCGGAACCTGTCCGGCAAAAACTGCTCCAGAATAACCACCCGATGACTGAGGGTTATCCCTACTACGGGCAACCTCATTGTTGGGAACGTCTTCGACCTTGACGTACATATCCAACATTTTGATTACAAGAAATTCCTGGTATTCATCCGGAGTCCTCAGAAAATCCTTCAAAGTTTCATCATCGTCGATGTTAAACTCCGAGAAAGCAACCCTTTGAGAAGTGACGGAATACGGATATCTTCCGGTTACTTTAAGTTTCACCGAACGTTTCCTCACACTCATTTTTTGCATAACAACGATACCAATTTATCGTACTCCATTGTAAGTGACAATTTAACATGATACTGTGGAGTTAAACTGTACCTCACAGAGTTATTCTGCATCACAACCTCACCCCCTCAATATAATGAAACTCTTATTCTACGTTCTTCAGACATTATGAACAAATGCTTGAGAATTTAACAAGAAGAAATAATTGAACGGGAGTTAGAATATTTTTTGAATGAATTTTCCTAAAATCCTAACCCCTTTATATAAGGAAATGGTTAGCCCGGGGTGCTGAAATTTTTTATGTATAGCGCTCTTTTAATGTGCGCTATATTAGTGGGCCCATAAACAAGTATAGCGCATTTATTTCATGCGCTATACAGGTATAGCGCTGTATTTTCATGCGCTATACCTGACAGTCAAATCGTCAGCGTATAACGCGCTAAATGTGGCCGCTATATATGTATAGCGCGGTAATATACCGCGCTATACATTAATGGGAAAAACACTGTTAATGTATAGCGCGATATATTACCGCGTTATATATAGAAATATAACTCTTTTTTTCCCCACACATTAACATCACTTTTGTCCAGAAACCCAGTAATTAGGTTCCAGACTCTTTGAAAGACTACCTGCTAAAATTCAAAAACTACCATGAATGATTTTTTTTTTTCTTAAAGATTATTGTGGAGAAAGTTATTCTAATAAATAGCTTACTACTGTAGTTATTGATTCATCAACTTTAATCATTTATGTTCGAGAAATGTGTAGCATTTGCACACATTATAACCCAAATTTGATCTTAATAAACAATTGGTTTAACAAAATAAAAGTGGAGAATTTTGATTTTACGGAACAAAGCTTAGATTCATTTGAAGTGTTGATTTACCACTTAAAACTTTAATATAAACCTTAATGAATTCTCGTTCAATTAATAATAATCTTTTTTTAATAACATTAAAGATATGGCCCTTTGGTGGGTGTTGGTCGAGTTAAGTCCATTGACACTATTTTGCCATTTTGCGAGTTGAAACCACGGATTAAATCAATACAAATCTTTTTGTTAATTCGTGTTCTCTTATAATCCATTAGTGTACCTGTTATGCAGATATCAAGTAACTGTCCCCCAAGGTTTATATAAATGGAAAGAAATCGCTTAGTATTTTTTGTCTTTGCGAAATGAAATTAACTCTTCCATACTTCAATCCACGCCTGATTGATCACTAGACCACATCCTTGGGGTGCAAATTTAGTTATTCACAAACGTTATATTGATGATAGTACAAGAATCAAAACCCTTTCTGAAGCCCCAAGACTTGAGCTAATCAGTTCAATTGCCGAAACCCCCACCCCAAAATAAATAATTTATCTTGCTCTCAAAAATCAACTCATGAAGCATATGTTATTAATAAGGTTAATGCATTGTACAATGAATGAATTGTAATAGAAGACCTCAAGTCTCCACTCCAGCAGTAACAGCATCCGAGAATTAAACCTATGATGAACAACTGTATGAAATTTTCAGCAGAGAAGTGAGCTGCACTAAAAACAATTGAGCTAACAATGACTGCTTGCTGCCATTTCATTGTGGAGGAAAGAGCAGTCAAGAAGAAACCTCTGTAGACAATTTCTTCTAGCAAGGGGGTGATGATACCGTAAACCAGGATGCACGATGTTATCGAGATTGGTCCACTTGAAAGAATTTCCTTCAAGATTGGATTGTTGACTTCCTGCAAAGTTCATCAAACAACGACGTTCTAGATTTATTACATCATACAGCAAAGAACAACAAGTCAAAGTGAGATAGTAAAACGAATATAGACAAGAATATGCATCTGTGCATGGACCTTGATTTTATCTCCCATTCTAGGTCCAACTAAACCAATATAAGAGGCAAGAAACTCAATCATATACATGTATATTTATAGGCATGTCCGTTTCTCAAACTCAACTAACTTTTCTGGTGCTTTAGTTTTGCATAACTCTAATTCAAACCATATGCTTTAGCTTCCTCATCAGTCATTCAACTAAAGCTTGAATTAATTCCCATGTAACGTCCACAAGAATCAAGTGCAGGGAAATTCTCTCCCNCCCCCCCCCCCCCCCAAATTTTACTATCTAAACATGCCAACATATCAAATACACTTCAGTAGTCCTAAAAGTAAGGCAACTAAAGACAAAGTAGCAAGTGTATTTAAAGAACGTGACACAATTTGGGGCTAATAAAGAGTAAGATGGCATGCAGAGACGTTTATCACTAGGGAAAGTAAGTTCATTTGTTAAAAGAATTGCACTACCTGCCAAACCCTGGGTTAAAATTTTCAAAAAACCGCAGTAAGAATATGAGGTCGGTGTATTCCATAGATTACTCTTGCAAGAGGGTATTCTGAATTTTCCATATGATCTAATTATAAAGTGACACAGAATTATGAATCACGGATTTTATCCTCTTCTTTTTTTCTTCTCCATCATTTATTTCAAGGTGAGTTAATGCGCTAAGAATTTCAATTTTGAATTTGATATTGCATCTGAAAAAGGAAACATAAACAGCTTACCTTGGTACCTATCAACCAGTCAGCAATAATTGAAGTGGTGAAAACCAACAGAACCAGTAACCCAAAGCCAATAGCTGACGCAAATAACCAGTTCCTTTCTTTTGCTGATTGCTTCTCTTGAAAGAAATCGCGAAGCTTGTATTGGGGCTTCCCAGGACATCTTAAAAGAAGCAGAACGCCGATAAGCTCTAACGTCTGAAGTGCAACTAAGGATAATGCCTGTGGTGAAAAAAGTAAGGACTGAATATAAGTTGTGAGCTCAGGAAATTAAACAAGTAAAGATACGATCAGATTTATTACAGTAATAAATTAATGGACTATTTGCTAGTTGAGAAAAGTTTAGATGTTTTGAGTGCTACCCAAGTGCGATAGACTTCATTTTTGAGTTCCACAAAAGTGGTCACGATGTTGGTTCAATTGAATTAATTTCTAACAGAAAAAGAAGCAAAAGAAAACACAAGAGAATTTATGCTTACATCCCTTGAACTTAATCATAATTCATCAAACAACCCACAACACTAGAACAGAAACATTCTATAATGTTACGTACAAATCTTATTCACCTCGGCCTGTGGATCAAGAGCTGAACAATGCAATATACTGGTAACAGCAGATAAGCCGCCAAAACTCAAAGGGACGTGCACACTGAAAAGGTAGAAAGCCATACTGCTCCACAAACTCCCCCCATCACAAGGATTATCTGATTTAAGGACCGAGAAGCCCTGTTAAGTTGAAAAACATATATCTGAATGACAATTTTGTACAAATTTTGGAATAGAAAACTGAGTACAAGCTTTGATTTACCACTAACCATTTCGAGACCATCCATTATCATGTTCATTAATCACTGGTAGTTTTTCGAACTTAAATATACAAGTTAATTGTTTTTCAAGAATGTTTGATTGGGTTTTCAGTCATGTTAACCCACATATTGGAGATTCCTTTTCCAACTGACTCAATTTATTAGTTACCCGGTAGAATCTAAATTTACATGAAATGCGCTGACTAACTCAAAAGCTCAAAATGTCACATGCCCACATCATGGAGTACTGAGAACCCAATCGATCCGCTTAACGCACTCCATTATTCACTTTCCTCCCTATTCTTGCAGGTTATGTCTCTCTCTCTCTCTCTCTCTCTCTCTCTCTCTCTCTCCCTCTCCCTCTCCCTCTCTCTCTCCCTCTCTCACTCTATCGCGTCCGGATTAGCTTGCACATGCCTCGACTAACCACCTGGCAGCCTATCCAGCCCGCCAACATAGGTTGCGCGGGTAATCCGACCCACAAAAGATGAACGGATGGATTGACATCAATTGTTAAAATTGGGACTAGAACCTGAGACCTCTTTACTCCTATGCCTCAACCACTAGCCCATCCCCCTCGAGATTATATTAAGTTCAAACATAATTTATCGCATGGCTTTAACACTTAGGTCCTGCTTGGGGTTTACTGTCTTTTTGGAGTTTTGATGTTTTCAAAATTGTGAGTGTCAAACAATTTGCCACGATGAATCAATGATAACTCCATGTCATCTGTTATGCAAATTAGCTTTCTGCTTCCTCTTCCAAAGACAGTCTTTTATTTCGAGCTACCTATTTCTGGACAACAAATCGCAGCAATGTTGTCCATAGTCTGTCCACACTTCTTTTGTGGTTCTATTATAGCCTTCTATGTTTGTTCCTGTTTAGAATCAGGAAAAATCCTAAATCTTTGCATTTATGAAATAAGGCGGCTCTAAGCAAACTTAAACGCGAGTACCCGAGGCACCTCATCCTCTCATTTCGTTGGTGCTCATTCTCTTTAGGCTGAAGTGTTTGGTACAAATTCTCCATAGGAAGTTAGGAACCCCAAGTAGCTAGCGTCTGGTCCATCCCTTTCCTCACTAATGACTTAATGATAACACGTCAAAATGCTTAAATATTCTGATGTTTCATCACACTTGTCATAAAGGGTAGATGGTCTTAAAACAAGTCACAAGTTTCTCAGCAACTATGCAGCTGCAGAGCTCCAAACTACTCATCTTACTCTATATACTTCCGCCGCCTACAGTTCTTAAACCTGTGGGTTCAAGTGAACTTATTGTTTTCAGCTCAAGTCACATAAACACATGGGAAAAAAAGTAGGCAGATTTTAAATAGATTGGATGAACTCGTAAACTCAAAATCCTAGATAAGCCTCTACTCCACCTCTTTCACTTCTAATTCATCTAATTAAGCTACTGGATTTGAATTGTAACACCCTATGCACCAATAGAAAGTAAAGAAACTGCCCTAGACATTTTCATTGTTCATTGGGCTTTCCCTTGTCTTCTGTACTTCAAGACACAAAAAATGACCAAAATATTATACATAGAAATCTCAATTTGCCAATTATACTCAAAAGGCAGTAACCATCCTACATAAGATGCTCTCTGTTTACCGTCGAAATTACAAAGCTTTCTTTTCTATCAATTTTCTTTAGCTCTGGTTAACTTAACAATGGACAAAATTCTGTAAGGCAAAAAAGTTAAAGTACCTCGGAAACATTTTGGGTATCGTTGTTTTTTAAGCAACGATACTTGGGATAAGTTCTTGTGCGAAAGAACTTGGAAGGGTATAAATGGTAGTGAAAATCTTGGCTCAACTTCACAGGCCAAACACACATAATAGGTGAACGGACCACTAACCCGTTCATGTTTCCCACGCCAATTTGAGCTCACCGCGAGGGTAGAGACTAGCGGCGTCCTGCGGTGGCTGGGTTAGGCCAGAGAATAGTGGCTGTCAATGCTTGTCGCGAAGCTGAATAAATGGTCTCGAAAAAGGAAAATATTTTCCAGAAAATCATCATAAAATATGATAAATAGAGTTTTGATAGTATTTGTAATAAGATGTAGACAATATTGCTCAGGTGTTAACTAGAACAAGTGAGGTAAAGTAACACTTGAAATATTTACACAAATTATTTTTTTGATTTACTCGCTATCCTACCCAAACCTTACTTGTAACACTACACTCGCTTGTTGTTCATGGTACTAATAGTCCGTGAAGTCGCTATAAAGTTATAAAATATAAAATTATATACTATTGGGGTTAAAAATATAGAAAAACAATTGGGAATACCCTTCCGGATCCAACATGGGAGATATTTTACACTTCAAGCATTTCCATTATTCTAGTAACTTTGGGAAATAAGTACTCCCTCCGTTTATAATAACCTATCGTTCAAATTAATTTATTTATTTTAAAGAGGTTATATACTAATTTATAAATTAATCTTTTATATCATTAGTGTAATTTAACTTGTTATAACGTGTCACTTATCATTTATAATAGATAATCAACCAATAGAATTAAACAAATTTACCTGCAAATAAATTTTTAAATGGTTGAATTGTATTAAATAATTTATTATATTATATGTGCATAGAACTTAAACTCTTTCTAGTTAAGGTGGACACTAATAATAATAATAGGTTACCAATTCTTCAACGCTATTTTGATGCTACTTCTAAACTTTAAAGCCCATAGATGCCACTATCAAATTGTTTAGGAAATCTCAAGAACTAATTTTGTATATCATAAGCTAATAATAGATATTATGGTAATTTAATTTTATGAATTTTCTCTATTAATTTGGTAGATCACATACTAAAATTATTTTATGCGGTGATTGATTTTTTACTTGAAATTTTGATGCACAAAAATTTATACTAGATGTTAATTTATTTCAACAGAGACTTTCTTTTTAAAATAAATCAAATTATTTTACAGGAAAAGGTTTATCGAATCATTGTAATACCTTTTACTATGGTTAACTTTGGTAATTTTAGTTCTAAAAGCTCTTGATATGGAGACTGTATCAAATACTACTACAATACGTGCACAATGTTTTATGAAATAATTTGGTATATTCAAGTTGAAGAAAATATTTTGCAAAAGACATATTTTAGTTTAATTGTCCATTATAAAGTGACATTTCATTTGAAGGTCGTTTTATCTATTCAAAATTTTCTCAAAAGGTTTCCAAATAAATCTGTAAATGAGCTCTGAAGAATACATAAGGTTTTTAAAGTTTTATTTACTTTCGTAATTACTAACATGTATTTATTAAGAGTGTACTTTCTAAACAATCCAAATGAAAATGAGATGAATGGAGCTCACAAAAAGGTATTAAAAGTTCATAGTCTGTAACTTTGCTCAAGTAAGCAAGATAAAGCTAACGGGAAAAAATAACGTTTTAAAATACATAAAAATGAAAGTGATTCTTCCAAATATCTAAGGTTGAAACTTTATAACATCTATCACACAACAAACTGAATAACAAAATTTATTAAAATGTCATAACTATATTAGGTATCTAAAAGAAAGAGAGCTAGAACCACGAATGAGTATACAAAATTCAAATTATTAATTCAAGCATTTTACTTCTTTTGAATTTTTTTTTTTTAAAAAAATAGAATTGGTTGCCTTTGAGAGACATGTTTATTTCCTCACTTTCATGTATCTTATATTTCTTTATTTTATCTTAATGTTCTAAAAAGTTGACAATACAAATACATATATGTTCCTATGATTATTTTTATTCCTCTAGGAGTAAAAAGATAAAATAATTAATTATGTTAACTGAATACAACGGTAAATTATAACAAAGAACAAATTAACAAGTGGAAAACAAACTTCGTCAAAGTTTAGATTGTTAGGCCCGTGCGTAAGCACGGCAAAGTAATCTAGTAAATTATACAGATGGCAAAGGAGTCATCAGTTCAAATTTGATGGTCCACACTTCACACTTCTTTTCTACGCGTGTTACGGTCTTCACCACAGCTTTTGTCCTTCGGGTAAGCATTTTATGGTGAGCACTCCGTATGTATTGGGTAAAACCCTCATTATATAATAGCATGTAAATTACACATGGGATGTAAATCGCACTAGGTAATCCCTATGCGGCAGCCTTGACCGAAAAAGCACATTGAAAGAAAATCGATCTCAAGTCATTTGTATGATTGATCACCCTCCAAACCAACTAGGCCATCCCGGAAGGGAACACACTTCACACTTTAAGACTCCGATTCATAGAATATCCTAACTGTAAATGTAGAATCCTATTTTTGCTTATTTTCCTGTTTTATTTGTTTCCTTTCTTGTCAAATACTCATATTGCTTTACACTTGCTACTATATAAGCTACCTCTCATTCTTTTCCAAGCTGCCACCCAAACTTATAATCTACGCCATATATGCATAAATTTACAAGTGTNACAAACTCAAAGAACGGAGCAAGCTCACACTTACGAATTTGAGAGAGAGAGACTGCGAAGTAGAATGCAGTATTCAGAATGGAATTCTCGATTTTTCAGTGTATGGAAAAAGAAGCCATGCCTCAGAATTTATAGGCAACTATTGGAAGAGGTGTGATGTCTGTTCAGGAAAAAGTGTCTGTTCAGGAAGGAAAACAACGTTCAGTAAAGGCAGCGTTTTTGGATTTCAGTTAATTCCGGTAATGAACTAACTGACATTTAATTTAATTATTAAATAATTAATAAAATAAACTTTGTCCAAAAATAATCTTATCGATCGTTTTCCAAATCTGAAGCCGAAGCCGAATCCGAGCCAAGCGAGCGACGACGACGGCGTGAGGATACATCCTTTTCAANTAGACTTTTAAGCCCAATGCTTAAAGTCTTTAAGCCCAATGCTTAAAGTCCAACAATCCCCCACATGAATGGGAATGGCTGTAACAAGAATGATCATAGATGGACGCTGTGTGATTTGCAGGTAAGGATTAATTGCATCTAGATAAGTAGGTTTCCCTTTGAACTTTCCGTAGTGACATATGTCGGATATACTCGGTCGATCGGTAGATTTGATATCTTTGAACCGTCGAACTTTAGTGTATACCTAGACAACCATATGTCACACAACCAACCCTTAACCGTCTTTTGGTTCTCATTGTTGTGTTCGTTTCAGCCATGAACACTACCTGGTTTTATAAGTGCGTAGAGAATTGGCCTTATAGAATTCTCATTGAAACGGCTTCACTTCACACTTACATAGGTGATTCTAAAACGTGTAATCTTTTAGATTGACACCACTTCAAACTTAGGTAATCATTAAAGAACGTGTAAA
>ML303534.1:12333-39814 GCA_005239505.1 Nicotiana paniculata | reverse complement strand
CTCTCTCTCAAGTAGATACATAATAAATAGGAACAGTTAATTGAGGGCCCTTTCAATCAACTATAACAAGAACGTAGTTGGACAAATAGAGATAAATCAACCAAACAAAACTATATTAATAACACACGAAGTTTATCCCCAACGGGTTCTACCAAAACCCTAGATTAAAGAAGTTAGCTAGACATGTTCATAAGAATCAAACCCAAAATAAATTGCATAATTGAACTACAAAGTAATGAATAAAAGATGTAAAAATCAATGTTTTGCCACTTCAATGGTTTTCTCTCTTTGAATACTTTTAATCCTCCAAATTCTCCTGTTCAAGTTGTGTTTACGGGGTCTATTTATATGTTTAGGACGAACCCTAAACGTGTAGTATACTTCTATTCCAACCGGGAAACACTTAAACTCATCAAAACTCGGAATTGACCGAACTTGGGACCTGGCGTTTGGGCCCTAACGCCTGGCTAACGCTAGGCTAAGGCTGGTGTTTCAGCTCTAACGCCTGGCTAACGCCAGGCTGGGTCAGGAGTTTCAGTTCTAACGCCTGGCTAACGCTAGGCAGGGTCAGGTGTTTGGGCTCTGGCGCCCGGCTATTGCCCGGTGCACTCCTCCTCGCCTCTTGAGCGTATTTTTGATGTATTTGCATCCATTTAGCTCGGTTTCCATCTCTAATTCACCTACACATGAAATAGATTCTATTATGCACATAAAAAGTGTATTTTTATCATTAGCGCACATAAAATGTAGGGCATATAACATGTAAAATTATGAACTCTAGCCTCGCATCACTAATCTTTAAAAATCCGTTGCCTTCTTCAAAGCTTTGTATTTTCAGATCTCTGGGTTTCTCCTCTTTTTCTTATCCCAACGTACCAAGTATTCCTTTTCAATTTCTATTCTTCTCTATTTATAAAAACTAAATAGCTAAAGCTTCAAAAATTGTTCCGCAAAAAGAAACTACTTCCTCATCCCGTCTGGAGAGGAACTAGCGGCGGAGCCACGCCCTGAAAAGTTCTTCCCCGGAGGGTCTGTCATCGATTCTGACTTCAAGGTTGAAAAGACCTCCTCGGTTCCAGGTCGATGCGAGTCGGTATCGAGGTATATATGCTCAATACCCAATAACCTCCTCTCCCAGGTTAAAAAAGATTGCAACTGGGGTAAGAAACATGTGGTGGTGCCTGCTCCAGAAGAATAAATCACCACCCACGTGGAAGGGTTCCTAAGTGTTTAAGCTTACCCCTTCATGTTGGGCCCCTTGGATCCAATCATCATAGTTTTCTGCAGGAAATACGAGCTAACCCTCGGTCAAATTCACCTCTCTTTCTGGAGGATAGTAATATTACTTCATTTTTTTGTAAGCAAAATCGACGGGATTCCCTTCACCCTCGACCACCTCATACGCCTGTATAGCCCCCGACTCTATAGAGGAGGACTAATAAAGCTTCAACGTCGATCCATCATGGCACCTTTCTCGAGCATAGATGAGGACAAAGATCGGGGCTGGATGAGTTGATTTGTTCGAATGAAGACCTCGGACTTGATCCCGACTGAGAGTATTCCATTTCATGAGAAATGGAATATGTATCATAAGTATAATTCCGCCCTTAATTTCTGTTTATTCTCTTTGTTTTTCACCCTTTCTTATCAGCATTTTACTTGATGCAGGAGTTACCTGGATGTCGGGTGCGGTTCCCCAACTCGAGAACTGGGTCAGGAGCCTAGTATCACACTCGACACATGCTGAGCGCGCGTAGAGCGATTTGTCGAAGGGTCGATGGGAGGCTAGTATTCATGGTAAAGTTTTCTTCCTGACTTAATGATTTGATCACTGTTCGAATATTTTCCTAAGCTTACTCCTTTTTCTTATTTTGTAGGTCTCGGGAAGTATGTGACGATGAGGCCTCCATCTGGTGATGAAGAAATCCTTCTCCCACCATCCGTCTCGAAGCCAGTGAAGGAGAAGTAGAGGAAAAGGGATTCAAAATCTGAGGGGCAGAAACCCAAAAATAAAATATCCCATAAACCCAAGGGGAACATCATCCCTCTAACTTTGGAGTCAGTCCAATGGCTAAGGGATGAAGAAGAAGAATAAGACTCCGGGCTAGTGGCCCGTGTGCGAGCTGACACCGAGATTCGAGGAACTACTGAGTCGGTGGGAGTTGAAACTGCTCTGGCTCGACATGATGAGATTGGTGGGGAAGCCTCGGCCGAATTCCCTGAGCCAGAAAGAGCTGAAGACACTTTACCTCGAGGTGAGAAGGCTACCGAGGAGGCGGTTGATGCAGGTGTAGAAACCATGCTCGAGACTCCCCGAGATGAAGGAGGTTTCCCAAAAGATTTACTTGGGGTGATAGATATCGTTTCCCCCCTCGTTTCCTTCATTCACTCAGTCAATGATACATGAAGCTCAGGCGGTGGAGACTTGCCATGGGGAAGGGGTCCATGGAGCAGAAGACCCTTTCCGTGGTTATTTTTTTGTAGTGGAAGATGTCACATGTCTGGGTGACTTGGAGGTACCGAGGAAGACCTCGAGTGAGACTTCCTCGAGCTTTAAACGGACCAATCAGTTTCCAGCCCCCAATGTCAATCCCGGATGTAAGCGATCAATTATCATTTCGGTCTCGGAGGATTCTTGGGTTCTTTCTTCCCTTGTAGGGGTGGCTAGCTATCTCCGATGCTTGGTCACCAAAGAATACCAAGCCATATGGATGAGGTGGAAGCACCCTGCCTTTTCAACGAAGCCCAAAATGCTCTAAACGGGGTAATCCCAGATTTCCTTGTCGATGTGAATTTTTGTACTTAGAATTTTCTCCCTTTATATAACTCTTTTTCTATGTCTGTAGGCTTGGGTGCTTCATCATGAGGCTTTCCTCCGATACCGAGGGGAGATGATCCGGTATGAGGCCGAGATTCGAGGGATTACTAAGGAAAATGATTCCTTCAAGCTTCTCACTGAGCAAAGAGAAGGGGAAGCTAAAGGCCTCTGTGCTGAGCTAGAAGTGGCTCATAAAGAACACACCGAGCTGGCTGAGCAGGTAAGAAGAATCTTTGAAGTTAGTGACGTTGACTCGGGTGTGGTTGCTAATGGTTCGAACCCGCAGGTCCAACAAAAGCTCGATGTGATTGGGCAACTCCGTAAGGAAGTGGATGTAGTGAAAACTGAGGCCGAAGAATGGAAGAAGAATATGGATCGCCATGCCTCAAAAAAAGAGACTGCCCAAGCCCAACTAGCATCGGCTGAAATCCAAATCCAAAGCATGAAAGTGAAAACTTTGGTGCAAGCCAAGAAAATCGAGGAGCTCCAGTCTCAGTTGGCTTCAACAATTTCTGATCAGGAGAAGCTGGTCACAAAGCTCGAAGCAGTCAAATCGGAGGTCGAAGCGACCAAGGTCAATGCTAATGTAGTGGTGGCTATTTACCGGGATGATGTTGAAGCTTCTCAGGTCTGAGCAAAGGAGGTCACCTAGGCTGCTCAGGTTCGAGCAAATTAGGTTGCCGAGCACGCCAAATGCCAGTCTCTAAGGGAGACTCTTAAGGAGATCCATTCTCGAGGCTTCGATCTTACAACCGAGATCGAGAACGCTAAGGAGGTCGAAGATGAAGCCAGGGGGTTAGCTTACCCTGATGACGACGATTCTGAGATCCTGAGCGGATCTGAAAGTGGAGAAGGCCCTGAGGGTGAAGATGCTGCTCCCGGAGATGACTAGGCCTTTTAGGATTTCATATATTTTGTGTTTCTGTCGAGGCTATTTTGGCTTTTGTAAAGAATTTCCATCGGGCCGTGTTTCCCTTGTAAATGACTTTTGTTGTATATATGAAAATTTTCTTCCCTTTTACAAAGGTCAATGCACCTTATAAAATCACGAAGTTGTATTCCAAGGTCCGAGATGAGACGATTTATTTGAAATTGAATCAAAGTAACTTATAGGCTTTATGATCGAGTGAGGGCCTGCTCGAACTCGAAATAAGGTAGCCCTTAGGCTTTCTAGTTGAGCAAGAATGATCTCTCGAACTTGAAGTAAAAGTATCCCTTAGGCTTTCTTAGTTGAGCGAGAACGACCTCTCGAACTCGAAGTAAAAGTAGCCCTTGTATTTGACCGATCTGACCTATGTAAAGAGATCATTTATGTGTGTATATAACGCTTTCTACCCTTTTCGGCTCTCCAAATTTTTTTTTGCTTTATCATTCATATTTACAAAGGTTGGAATGCCTTAGAATGAAATAATAAGGTTGCGTTCGAGGGTTCGAACAAAACCTTGACTTTATTGCCTTTTTGGTTATCGGGGTTCGAAGTTACCGAAGCTTTCTCCCGAAAATATCTTAAGTCTAAGATTCTGCCGAGGGTAGCCTTTAGAACCGGTTTTGAAAGAGTTTTTTCTTTTTTCAAAGGCATATTTTTGTTACGGATTTCAGACGTCTCTGAACCGTGTTAAACTGGCCGTATCCTTTTAGTTCGGGTATAGCCCAGTTAGCTTGCTTCCTCGAGTTATCCAGGCTTGCCTAAGATAATAGTCCCTGAGTGGGTATGGTCGTGGCCTTTAAAATACGAGGGTTGCATAAAAGGTCTTATGCCCACTTCGATCTGTTCGAATTTATTTTTTTGGACAACAGTCCCTGAGTGTGGGTGTGATTATCCGAACTCTGGTTATGATCGTCCCTTGAGCTCGTTTTCATAATAGATCGAAAGTATGGAATTGTAAAGTAGAAAAACATTTTCTAAGATATGAGATGATGGCAAGGAAAAATACTTCTCTTTATTCTTGAAAAAATGATTACACATGTGTATATGTTTTGTGCCAGGGCTCGAGCAACCTATGTGGGAATGGTTCGTTTGACCGTTTGGACCTTACAAATCTCACCTATCGAGACCCCACTATTATGAAGTAACATCCTCGAAACAAAGTTGACATCCAAGGGCAATGCCCCCAGTATTCGAGGTTGATTGTAGAGGAACCTCCAATAATATTAGTGCTGTCTTTGACACCGATTCATGATCGGCCTTTGATTCTAAGTTAGCACGATCCGAGGTTGCCTCGTTAAAAACCTTGACAAAAAACCCAATTGGGACAAAAACAGTTCAATGGAAAAAGAGTGCAACGCGTGCTTTTATACCTAAAGGCTTCGTGCCGTTCCTCGTCGATAAACTGCAAGTGTTAGTCAAAAAATAGAAATAATTGAAATGGGGTCGTACCTCAGTAGTAATATCGTTTGATATAAGTTACGTTCCAATTGTTCGGTAGCTATTCTCCATCCATCGTTCTGAGCTTATAGGACCCTTCCCCCATGATCTCGAGAATCTGGTGCTGCCCTTCCCAGTTTGGATCCAATTTCCCTTCATTTGGATATCGGGTGTTTAACGCGATCTTCCTCAGCACCAAGTCCCCGACACTGAAATATCGAAGGTTGGCCCTCCGATTGTAATACCTTTCGATCCTTTTCTTTAGGCAGCCAATCAAACAAAGGTGGCTTCACGCCGTTCACATAATAACTCCAAGCTTGTATTCATGGCCTTGTCATTTGATTCCTTCATCGCATATTGGAATCTAATGCTCGGTTTCCCGACTTCAACCGTTATTAAAACTTCGACGCCATAAACCAGGGAGAACGGGGTGGCCCCGGTACTAGATTTTGAAGTTGTACGATACACCCAAAGGACTTCGGGTAGGATCTCTCTCCATTTTCCTTTGGCGTCGGTCAAACTTTTCTTGAGGTTTTGGATTATGGTTTTGTTGGTCGATTCAGCTTCTCCATTCCCACTAGGGGTGATAAGGTGTTGATAAGATCCTTTTGATCTTGTGGCCTTCGAGAAATTTGGTGACTTTGCTACCAATAAACTATTTTCCGTTGTCACATGCAATTTTGGATGGTATTCTGAATTGACATATGATGTGGTCCCAAATAAAGTCGATGACCTCCTTCTCCTTGATATTCTGGTATGCTTGTGCTTCAACCCATTTAGAGAAATAGTCAGTCATAAACAAAACAAATAGGGTCTTACCTGGCGTCGATGGAAGAGGGCCGATGATGTCCATCCCCCACTTCATGAACGGCTATGGCGATAAAATTGAATGAAACAACTCTCCAGGTTGATGAATCATCGGTGCATGTCTTTGACATTTATCACATTTTTACACAAACTTATTCGCATCTTTTTCTATATCGATCCAGTAATAGCCGGCTTTGATTACCTTTCAAAACAGTGATTCGGCGCTTGAGTGGTTCCCGCATGTGCCTTCATGGATTTACCTCAAAACATATTCGGTATCTCCCTGTCCCAAACATATTGCTAGCGGTCCGTCGAACGCCCTCTTGAGTAAGGTTCCATTTCTAGACAAGCTAAATCGGGCTGCCTTTGTGTGCAGGGCCCTCGATTCCTTTGGATCTAAGGGAAGTTTTCCGTTCTTCAAATACTCTATGTATTTGTTTCTCCAATCCAAGGTCAAGATTGTGTAGTTTATCTCGGCGTGGCCTTCTTCGACCACTGACATGAGTTGTACGACAGCCCCCGAATTTAGTTCGTTGGCTTCGACCGATGACCCTAGGTTTACGAGGGCATCGACTTCGATGTTTTGATCTCGAGGCACATGTTGCAAAGTCCATTCCTTGAATCGGTGTAAAGTTACTTGTAGATTATCCATGTATCTTTGCATTCGTTCCTCTCGAACTTCAAAGGTTTCGTTAACCTAGTTCACAACGAGGAGGGAGTCACATTTGGCTTCGATCTCCTCTGCTCCCAGGCCTTTGGCTAGTTCAAGCCCTGCAATCATGGACTCATATTCGGCCTCATTGTTAGTCAATTTTGTAGTTCTGATAGATTGTCTAACTATGTTACTTGTGGGTGGTTTTAGCACGATACCGAGTCCAGACACTTTTACATTCGAAGCACCATCCGTAAAGAGGGTCCACATTCCCAAAGAAGTACCCGATTTTAGTAACAGTTCTCTTTCAACTTCGGGTATAAGGGCCGGTGTGAAGTCGGATACGAAGTCTGCCAAGATTTGAGACTTGATGGTCGTTCGGGGTCGATATTCAATATCATACCCGCCGATTTCTACGGCCCATTTGGCCAACCGGCCCAAAAGTTCTGGATTGTGCAAAATATTTCGAAGTGGATAAGTTGTTACAACACATATGGGATGCCATTGAAAGTATGGTTTTAGTTTCCTAGAGGCGCTTATCAAAGGGAGCGCCAATTTTTCTAGATGGGGATACTTGGTTTCGGCCTCACCTAAGGTCCGACTTACATAATAGATAGGGAATTGCTTACCTTGCTCTTCTCGGACCAAGAATCTACTTACCGCTATCTATGAGAGTGCTAATTACAAGTAAAGCTGCTCGTCCTCTTTTGGTGTGTGAAGCAGCGGCGGGCTCGATAAGTACCGCTTTATTTCCTCCAAGGCCTGCAGGCATTCTGGAGTCCACGTGAAATTCTTCTTCTTCTTCTTCTTCTTCTTCAGTAATGAGAAGAATTGCTGACTCTTATATGAGGATCTCGAGATGAATCTCCCCAGGGAGGCTATGCACCCCGTTAGCCTCTGCACGACCTTTACGTTGTCTACTACCATGATGTCCTCGATAGCTTTGATTTTTTCAAGGTTGATCTCGATTCGTCGATTGGATACCATGAAGTCGAGAAACTTTCCTGAGCCGACCCCGAACGCACACTTTTTTGGGTTGAGATTTATGTTATACCTCTTCAGTATACCAAAAGTTTCTTGCAAATGCTTCAAATGGTCCTCTGCTCACATGGACTTAACTAACATGTCATCGATATAAATTCCATTGATTTTCCTATTTGTTCTTCGAACATCCGGTTTACTAGGCGTTGATAAGTTGCACCCGTATTTTTAGTCTGAATGTCATTGAATTATAACAGTAGGTACCGCACTTAGTGACAAACAATGTATTTTCCTGATCTGCCATGTTCATCTGTATTTGGTTGTACCCGGAGTAGGCATCGAGAAAATTGAGAATCACGTGGCCAGCCTTGGCATCGATCATACGATCGATACTAGGCAAAGGAAAAAAATCCTTAGGACATGCTTTATTCAGGTCTTTGTAATCTACACACATCCTAAGTTTATTCCCCTTCTTAGGGACTACCACTACATTCGCTAACCATTCAGGATACTTTACTTCCCGAATGGATCCTATTTTAAGAAGTTTGGTTACCTCGTCCTTGACGAAGGCATGCTTGACTTTAGATTGAGGTCTTTTTTTTGCTTCACCGGATGGAATTTCGGATCCAGTCTTAGTTTGTGAGTGGTGATTTCCTGTGGGATCCCTGTCTTATCGATATGGGACCAAGAAAAGAAATTCATGTTAGCTTTAAGGAACTGAATAAGTTTTTCTCTGAGCTCGGGGGCTAGCCCCGTGCCCAGGTATACCTTTCGTTCGGGCTGATGTTCGGTCAATATGATTTATTCCAGCCCTTTGACCTTCGACTTTGTGGCGTCGGAATCATCGGGGACTATGAAAGACCGATGGACCCGAAGTCATCATCCTCTTCAGTCCCCTATTCTCTGATTGGGTCGAGGCCGGTGTTTGTGGTTGCTATTTAGCCTGCTGTTTTTTCTTTGAATCCGATCCTTTTGATGAGATTGCCGATATTGGTATCACTTCGTCGACTGCAAACATTTCTTTGGCGGAGAGTTGCTCTTTGTAGTCCGTTTTGACTTCTTCCAGTGTCGGGAACTTCAGAACCTGGTGAAGGGTCGAGGGTACTACCCCTCATGTTATGGATCCATGGCCTTCCGAACAACGCGTTATACCTCATGTCACCCTCGATTACATAGAAATTCGTTTCTTGGACGGTCCCAGCCACGTTCACTGGCAAAGTTATTTTACCTTTGTTTGTTTTGCATGCAATGTTGAAGCTGTTAAGTACTCGGGCCGCGGGCACGACTTGATCCTGTAGGCCGACCTGTTCTACGACCCTCGATCGAATGATGTTTGCCGAGCTACCTGGATTAATCAAAACACATTTAACTTGAGTTTTATTCATAAGAACATACATTACCTGTGCATCATTATGGGGTTGTAAGATCTCCTCTGCATCCTCGTCATTTAAAGACAAGGTCCCTTCCATTATATAATCCCAAGTTTGTTTTTCTCTTGTGATCGACACCTTGGTGCGCTTGAATACGTGTCCCTGAGGAATATTGACCCCTCCAACAATCATGTGGATTACGTGTTGTGGCTCATCTTGCTCGTTCTGTCTGTTTGAATCTCTATTTCTGAAGTGGTTCTTAGCCCCCTCTCTTAAGAATTCCCGAAGATGCCCCTCGTTGAACAACCGAGCTACCTCCTCCCTTAACTGTCCGCAATCTTCTGTCCTATGGCCATGGGTGCCATGATACTTGCACATCCGATTAGGATTTCTCTGGACCGGATCAGTCTGCAGAGGTCGAGGCCACCTAGTGTCTTTGATCCGCCCGATGGCTGATACGATAGCTGACACATCAACATTGAAGTTGTATTCCGATAGCCGCGGTGCTTCTTTGGGCTCGACATTCATGTCGAAACCACTCTTATTTATGATCCCTCAAGAGCTCTGACCTTGATAATTTCTTCTATCACCTCGAACGAGGTTGCGTCCTGGCCCTTTGTTTCTTCGATCTCTACTGTATGATTGGTAACGATCTCTGTTTGAAAGTGGTTCCAGGTCAATATCCCTTTTAACTCTGTTGATGGGCCTGATAGGTTAAACGGACCCGGAAGGAGTTCCCAACTGGTCGTCTTCGACCCTAATCTTTGACTGATACCGATTATGCACATCGGACCATATGACAACTGGGTATTCGATCAAGTTCTGCTTTAACTGTTGTGAGGCCACCGAGCTTCGTACGGTTAATCCTTAAGTGAAGGCCTGAATGGCCCAATCATCGGCAACTGGTGGTAGATCCATGCATTGCATCTCGAACCGAGACAGAAACTCTCTAAGCATCTAGTTATCTTTCTGCTTTACCTTGAAGAGGTCCGACTTCCTAGTTTCGACCTTTATGGCTCCGGCATGTGCTTTAATGAAAGGAATCTGCGAGCATGGCAAAAGAATCAATGGAGTTAGGTGGAAAATTATGGTACCATATCATCTCTCCCTTTGATAGGTTTTCCCTGAATTTCTTCAACAGTACAGACTTGATCTTATCGTCCTCCAGATCGTTCCCCTTAATTCCACATGTGTAAGAAGTGAGTGCTCGTTGGGGTCTGTTGTTCCATTGTATTTGGGAATTTCTGGCATGCGGAACTTCTTGGGAATTGGTTTAGGGGCCGCGCTGGGGGGGAAGATATTTTGTACAAATTTCTTCGAATCCAGGCCCTTCAAAATTGGTGGTACCCCCGGAATTTGATCGACCTTGGAGTTAAGGTTTTCACCTTCTTGTCATTTGCTTCAATCTTCTTCTCCTCCGATTCAATTCGCTTTGTCAGCTCCTCGAGCATCTTCATGATAGCGGGTTCGACCCCTGATTCATTTTCGTTTGATCTTCTTGACACCGGTTCGGCCCTATGAACAACTTCCTGGGATGGCTCGGGCTCGACCCTGCTCGGTGCATGGTTCTGATTTTAGAGTTGTGCTATTGCAGCTTGTTGGGCTTGCAACATTTCGAATGTTATTCGAAGGCTGATTCCGTCTTCTTCGCCCCTATGCGTTCTGATCGGCTGATTGAACGTCTCTACGGGCACTATTCTCGGGGTCGGCGTCCAGATTCGCATTAATTGCAATATGGGAACTGACGTCGATTGGGTCTGCGACCGGAACTCCATCGAGGTCAACTGGAGGACTTCGTTCCCTAGGGCGACTATGTTGTCGTTTTCACCGTGAAAACCAAGGCCATTGTCGATATGTGTGGGTGCTGTTTGAGAGTTTGACATGCTGATCCTGGAATCAAAAACACTCACAAGAACAAGTATAAAATAGTGTGTGTTACGAAAATTAGCACCAGGCAACCACTATTATCCTTAGTCCCATGATGGACGCCAAACTTTTTACCCTAAAACCGAATAACAATTGAATTCATATGTGATTTTAAGGATATGTGATTTCACTTGGCACAAATTGATAAAATATGTAAATTGATATTAATTATTGACAGTAAAGAAAAGCAAACCAAATGATATATGTAGCCTTGGCCCTCGAGCTAGGTCGCCTTCGAACCAAATAAATATTCTACTGGAAAATATGAACAGAACAACAGAGTATTGGAAGCTCAAGAGAAAAGTAGTATATTGCTTTGAATAACGTTAATCTGGTGTCTTTACAAATGATTAAATCCCCCTTTATATAGTAGAGGAGTATTACTTATGGTACAATTCTAAATGCAGTAAGAAATCCCATGATTGGCTAATTAACCGGCCTCTTCTTGATATGTGCCGAGATTTCCGTCGTGATCCTCGCCCGATCGCGGATATCTTGGCTTTCCGTTATTTGGCTCGGCAGGCTTCCCTCAATCTTGCTCGATTTCTATCTCGATCGGTCCCTGAGTCACGAACTTGGTAATCTAACTTCATGTCGCGGTCCGGTATGACATGGGGTCCAACCTTAGCCTGCCATACCCCGGTCTCAATTAATTATACGAAGAGGGCAAATTAAATTTTGACCGTATACAAAAATAAAATAAATATTTCAGTCACTTTGAAAACTAGAGCAATTAATTTTTAGTAGGTGAAACAACACTTCAAATTGGTCAAGAAAGAGGATAAGTCGTAAATGCTTACAGAAGTACAAAAATTTTAAATATATAAATTCAAAGTCCGACAAGGCTTATAAAATATGAAATACCACAACAACACAACAAATAAATAAAAAGTAGAATAGTTCCAACGTGTGAAATGAAATACTTTAATATTTAATCAAAAGGAGAAAAAAACACAAACAGACAGGTCATGTGCATGTGATAGTAGCGGCGTAAGGGCCCTTTGAGCCTTCATCCGGGGAAAAATTTGCTGCCTTGAAAAAGCTTTTTGCCAAAACCAAATTGGCCAATTTTTTTTTTCTTGGGTTGGAACTTGTTATTTGTCCATTTTCTGATTGTTTCTAGGAGATAATTTTCTTCTTTTCTTTTATTCTCATTCAATGTTTTTTTTGTCTTCTTCTTCTAGATGTCCAAAACGGATGCAATAGATATCTTCCAAATTATAGCCGGGATTCGATCATCTACTCCTCCTTGACTAAAAGAGTGCACTTGGAAATAGAGGTGAACACAACGTCACAGTATCGGATTCATCTAATTTCAGTATTTCGACAGAGTATAAATTTATTTATAAATTTTTTTAAAATAATAAATATAAATTCATAATATATATATTAAATTTAATTAATTTTAAAATATTTTTCGATTCAAATTCATAAAAATTAAATTTTGAATCTGTCTTAGGAATATTACTTAGGAAGATGATAATGTAGTGATGGAAGAGATATTGGTGTTCCTTGGATTCTTTCTTTATGTCCTTTCAATCTACATGATAAGTGATAACTATGTACCCAATTCACATGTTAGGAAGTTTCCAAAGAAGGTGTTTTTTCAATTAATTGATAATCACTTCATAATTCTCTTACTATTAGCAATATATAGATACGTGGGATACAACAGAAATTACTTAATGAATGAACTAAGTTTAAGGAAAGTTTATAAATATTTCCGTGGTTAAAACTAAACTAGTTCGTACTGACAATCCAACTAATGTACTAATAGAGTTATGCTTAAATTAAATGCCTTTGGATACAATATTAAAACTCAAAAATATTGTGCAACAGAATCGGAACCCTACGCATACATAGAAAAGATCGAAGTATCTAATTCTAACCTATCAAAATTATTCTAAAGTAAGTTAGAGTTGGGTGATCATACTGTCGCATTGAAGCAATAATAACATCAAAGTAATAACAAAAATTCCTCAAAAAAAAGTCAAAACTAATAGATATCACCAATACAGATCCTTTTCATAATTGTACCTTATTTTTCATAATTGCGTGGATTCAAGAACATTATAAGTACTTCTAAACAACTTCCTTTCATGTTAATCTAGTTCTATCTCGTATCCTTTTAAGACCTTCAGTCACCATTGTTTCGCATTTACAGACAAATGCATTCTAATGTAGATGAAAGACATGTGACCAAACCATCTCAACTTGTCTTCTCTCATTGTATTCTTGATGTGGGCTAACCTTCTATTGAATGTGGCTATTTATTGTGAGACCCTATGTGTTTTTTTCTCTTCTCTTACGTAATATACGTAACGTGGCGTTGTTATATTAGGTATATATCATTGGATATAGCACATTGGGAGAGTAAGACTGAAAACGTGTGGTAATATCAAGGAATTAAACTAAAGCTTTAGGTCAAAGGAATCCCTTAAACAAAGGTTCGTGGTTAAAGAAATGGCTCGGGTAGCACCCCGCGCGTTTGGAAGGTTTAAGTTAACTTGCACATGTGGGATAAGACTAGGAGTGTCTAATATGCTAGGAATAATGTGTTAGGAGGTATTATAATATCACACTGGTCACATGTTAAGTTTTGGAGTCAAGCAAGTTGCGAAATAAAGGCCGGCAAAAGTTATCGTAAATTTCTTTAATAAATTTTCTAAACTTTGGGTCACTTGTATCAGATCATTTCTACCAATATATACATAGTTATGGGACCCACAACCTACCTAATCGAAGGTCAAACCGACATCGGAGTAAGGAGTTATGACTATTTTACCGCGGACTGTCCGGGCTGAAACCGGGTCGGAAACCGGTTCGGGTCAAACAAGTGGTATAAGTCGGCAAATTCGAATTTTAAGACCCTAAAACTTTTCATTTTAGTTCCAAAACAGTGAGAAAGATGAAGAGAAGGTCCCATGGTGTTCTTGAGTGATTAAGGTGCATTTTTAACAATTTCTATCGTTAAAGTTTGCCCCCGTGCCTAGAAACGCAATTTCTACGCTTTGCAATCGTTTCCCCTTCTATTAGCTGTGTTTGGAGCTATTTTTGGAAGATAGGAATTTTTTGTTCTTGCTGGTTCTTCAGGCTTTATACTTGGTTTGCCAAGGTAATCATCTTGGGACTCTTTTATGATCGTTTTTACAAAGTTCTACAGACGTTTCGTCAAGTTAGGGTCATATGGAAAATCTGCCAATTTAAACTCAATTATGAACTGTTTATAGGTACGTATAAGCTTCATATATATGTACATGTATATATATATATATATATATATATATATATATATATGTACATGTATATATATATGTACATATATACATATATGTACATATATACATATATGTACATATATACATATGTATATATGTACACATATGTATATATGTACACATATGTATATATACACATATATATATATATACACATATGTATATATGTACACATATGTATATATGTACATATATATATATATACATGTAAATATATATACATATATATATATACATATATATACATATATATACTTATATATATATATACATATATATATATATATACATATAGGGCTTGCGAAGCTTATGACGTAAGGGACAACTTTCGTGAAGGAACTATATGCATTCGGACGTTCGTTGGAGAGGTATGTTAAGGCTAAGCTCCGTCCTTCCTTTTAGCATATAGTGTTTGCGAAGCTTAGGACGTAACGGACAAATTTCGTGAAGGAACTATATGCATTCGGACGTTCGTTGGAGAGGTATGTTAAGGCTAAGCTCCGTCCTTCCTTTTAGCATATAGTGTTTGCGAAGCTTAGGACGTAACGGACAAATTTCGTGAAGGAACTATATGCATTCGGACGTTCGTTGGAGAGGTATGTTAAGGCTAAGCTCCGTCCTTCCTTTTAGCACGAATTCTGGAAAATTCCTAAGACGCCAAATGTAATATTGTACTATTCTATTGCTAGAAAGACCTTCCGTGAAAGGCATTGGGATCGTAGCTGAAGTATTTTCATGATGCTATTAGGTTGATATTCCACTCGTTCGGTTAAATAGGGTATTCAACGTCTATATATGTCATTTTGTCGGCTTTCTTAACTATATGTCCATATATATGAATTCTTATTCGTCTTTGGCTTGTGTGGCTTAATAATAAAGGCATTTAGTATTTGCGATCAGTCCTTCTTCCTTGTTAAAGTCTATTTTAAAAATCTCTAAAGTGATACGTCGATTTCCAAAAATCTCAAATATAATTTTTATGTTTAAACTACTAAAACACTTGATTTTTGAAATACTTTCTTTTACTAGTTATCAAGAAATTAGGTATAAGGACTAATTGAAGCACCTTAAGATTTTTGTGAACATCTTCAGAATTAAGTTATCTTTCTAAAATTCGAGTTAAGTTTCAAGATTATTCAAAAAACATATGAGGTTCCACGAGACATTTGTATGCGATACGAATGTGATTATGAGATTATGAGAATAAGAGTACTAATGAGCTAAAATTGGCTAAGTTCTTGTTATGGCCTATTATGTGCATTCAAAGTTCATATCATACATGACATATTATGCATGGACTTCGAGCTATAGTCGGAGGTAAGGGGCAAATTTTCCCGAAAGACTATATGTATTGTACAAATGGCCACAAGTTGGCAATATGATACCGGTTAGCTACCGGGAGAGACCGCCATTGCTAGAATTAGTTTGGGTATGTCATGCATTTTCATCAATATATATGTATTCACGACATACGATTACACGATCATACCATGCATATTTGATTACTATGAGGTCGGATGTCGGCCATGGAGGCTATCAGAGTTTCAGTTTCAGGTGGTATCTCTATTACCCCTTTTACATCAGCTATGTATGATTCTACTTTCTGCCTTACATACCAGTACATTTTTATTCGTACTGATGTCCTGTTTCCTGGGGACACTGCATTGTTGTTTCGTGCGTGCAGGTCCAAGTAGGGACTCTGATCGACCCCTACGCTAGGATTTCGGGGTTCAACTGTGAGTTGGTAAGCTCCACCTCTTCCTGGAGCTTTCGTAGGATGTTTACTTTTGTTGTACATTTTGGATATAGTCGGGGCCTTGTCCCAACAATGCTTATGACACTCTTAGAGGCTATTGTGAACACATTATTCTTGGTTTCTTTTTGCAGCTTTCAGTCTCCAGCCCATAGACTTGGCATGTATATATGTGTGTAGGCATGTATTTCTTCAGCCGCGACCTCGTCGGCCAGCTAGTACTTTATTATTTTGGCTTGTCTACCTTTGTTTATATGGCTTATTGTTATTTAGGTCATGACCTTAACGGTCCATTCTTAGTATTTCAGATGTTGTGCTGCCCGATCTGTTGGGCCCTCAATTTAGTTAGCTAGTATGTTTAGTGGCTAACTCGATCGAATACAGTATCGAGTGCCAGTCGTGCCTCCCCTAGTTTGGGGCGTGACATTTATGATCTTGTGTTCTCGCGATCTAATATCCATCTAGTCGTGATGGCACCTTCCGCTACCCCCTAGCTAAGAAAAATAATATTCAACACAATTCTAATGATAATAATAAGAAATTAATAAGTAAAATAAATAGATTTCCATACAACAATCCAAGGATTGGTATGTCACGACCCCAATTTTCCTTCCTTGGATGCCGTGATGGCACCTAGTCTCTAAGACTAGGTAAACCTAACGTTTATGCAGAGATCACCGAAGTAATAATCAAAGACCCCAAATCTAACAACTAGTATAAGGAAAATCTCCACAACTAAGTATATACATAATTGCCCAAAAGCCGGTGAAATATAAGTCACAAGATCTATAAAGTGATACTGAATATCTCTATATAATTGTGTCTAAATAAGGACAAGGAAATAAAAATAATCTAGATGGAGGGGGACTCCGAGGATCACGGACGCTGGCAGGTGTACCTTGAAGTCTCCACGCACGGACTCTACTCATTGACGCTCGGGCTGGTAGGAAGTACGCGGATCTGCAAAAAATGATGTGCAGAAGCATAGCATTAGTACACCACAACGGTACTCAGTAAGCACCAAGCCTAACCTCGATAAACTAGTGACAATGTCAGGTCAAGGCCCTACTGGAATAAATAAAAGACTGAACAAATATAAGGCAGTATAATAATGACAGTAATAAAATTAAACAACAAATAGCGTATCAAGGTCAGCTACACGAAACTAAAGCAATTAGTGAAACACGGAGAAAATAATTAATAATACGCTAAGGAAACAACAACTGAATACAAGTGCAAAAACGGAGAAATGCCAACAAGAGTCACTACCGAGATACCGCCTCGTAGTCTCAAATCACAAGCATAACTCACAATCTTTCCTTATATCACTGTAGGAGCTTTTAAATTTAGTTTTGAAAATCATTTCCCGAAATAACATCCCTCATTTTAGCCCGCCTTATCACACTGCATGATTTCTAGTTGTTCCCTTACTAGTCACGCATATCAAGCCCACCTTATCTCCATCTTATGTGTTTCAACCCCCAAACCTTATACCAGCACATGCGTATCAATATCAGAACGTATCACAAATCATACCTCAAGTGCCAATATCACAACTTACAGAGAAACCAAAAAATAACAGTATTTTCACAATAAAGAGCCTATGGCCCAACCACAATGTACACAAGAATCTCAACAATAACAACCGGAAATGAACAACTCAATAGAATGATATTTCACAGCTTAACACTTTGACAATGTGAATCGCGACCTTTATATCTCAATACCAATTTCAACAACCAGATATTCCACGATTTAACAACTTCAAGTAAAGGGTTCAACGATCAAATAATGAATATGAAATAAAGGAAATAAGAACTTCAATTAAACATGTAAAACAATTAGCATGTAAGAGAGTAAAACAAGTAGACATGTGGAAATAGACTAGAAATGATGACTATAACATGTTAAGGTAACTCAATTACGGCATGAAAGGAATCTACATAGCTAAAATCGGTAATTTCCACATTTAGACGTGTACCTTGCGTACACGGATTTCAATATCACAATTATCACAACCAATCACAAATCCTAAGGTGTAACTCCCCTACACAAGGTTAAACAAGTCACTTACCTCGAAACATGCGAACTCAATCCACTAGAAGACCTTTCCCTGGATTATCCAACTCCGAACGACTCGAGTCTAACCAAAACAACTTCATACTATAAATACAAACTATAGGAAACTAATTCAAACAATGAAATTACGATCTTTGCAAAGAATTAAAAAGTCAACCCAAAAAGTCAACTCGGGCTCGCGCCTTGGAATCCGACAAAAGTTACAAAACCGACCTCAAATCGCCTTTCAAATCCTCAAACTTTATCCTAAGAAGTTTTTGCCATTTTCCCCCAATTTTCTAACTCAAACTACTAATTAAATGATGAAATTATCAATAGATTCATGTAAATTAAGCAAAACCGAGTTCGGAATTCTTATCCCAATAATCTCTCTAAAATTCTCCCAAAATTTTGCCTCACGCCGAGCTCTCTAATTCTAAATTATGAAATAAGAGATAAAAGCCTCGTTTTGAAATTTAAGTTCTGCCGCGAGTGATTCATTTTTCGCGAACACAGAAAATGCCTCGCGTTCGCGAAGCACAAAAATGCTGCTGCCCAAATTTCCTCTTACACGAACGCGAGAACCCACTCGCGAATGCGATGACCAAAGCTCCAAAGCTTCGCGATCTGAAGCCTCACTCGCGAACGCGTAGACTAACCGCGTGAGGCCCCCTAGCATGCCTTTCCTCTTCGTGAACGCGTAGAATGAAACCACACCAGTAGAGAAACCAGAACTTTAACAATACTTAATGTTCCGAAATGCACCGAACATGGTCGACCCGAGGCCTCCGGACCGGGACCTCAACTAAACATACCAACATGTCCTAAAACATCATACAAACAGGCTCGAAGTGTCAAATTATCTTACCGTTTTTTTCCCGCACAAACTTATTACGAGGTTGAGTCTGAGTTTTTCCAATTGAAGTGACATTTTGAAAAGGGATTATTTATTGTTTAGATCCGCCACTTGGAATTGAGTTTTGGTGTTCCAAGTCACCTTTGATTGAATCCCTTATCAAAAGGAACATTTGACTCCTAATTTATGGTCTACGAAAATAAGAGACTGAGTAAGGAATTCTGTTGACCGAGGAGAAGGTGTAAGGCACCCCTCGAGTCCCGTGGTATTAGCACGGTCGCTTTATTGACTAATGTAAGGCTTAGATTAATTTGTGGCTATTCTTGTAATTTATTGGTTGTGGTTTGCCTACTACCGCTTAATTAATTATTTGTATTTTTTTTTATTGTGTTCACCAAGATGCGGAACACACACAAGGTACTTATTTGAAAATGTTAAACCAAGGTACGAAATATACACATGGTTATAATGTGATTATATTAAATCTGAAGGCATTGAGACGCGAACATGCGCACGTGATCCTTTTATTATTTAAACATATCAATCCAAAGTTCGGGTATGAACACATGGCCTAATATTTAAAGTGCGTCTAAAGCTTTTCTAACATATTTATGAGTTATTATTTTTCTTTTGAAACTATTTTTTTGAAATTGTTATAAGGCCATAAAATTATGGAATTATTTGTGGAAAAATTGTATGGTTCACATTTACATTAAATTAGTAAAATGGTTAAGCTATCATTTGCTTTGAAAACAAAAACGAGTTCTTTATCCTAGTATTCAAACTCCTCGCTGCGCAATTAGATCTTAATTCAAACACTTTCAATGGCTAAATTACCGTAACATTTCAATTAGAAAGGAAGAACTAATTCCTAACTCTAAGTTCACAACCATACTGAAGGAAACTAAGGACGAACAATAGAACCACCATTATTTCACACTAAGTTCAAAATAGGAAACAAAATGTTGTAAAATATGTGAACTTTAAACATAAGAGAGTATCAAATAACATGACTAATACATGATAAAACATGAGATCAGGCCAAATTCGCACCAAATATGTAGATCAAGCAGAAGCTATGCATCATAAACTAAACTTATATAAATGAAATAAAATCACTTAAACATTTAACTCATTAAAATGGGGAAGATATGGCTAGAAATAAACCTGAAACTCAAGAAAGTCGTCAATGATTTGATAAAGCAAATTTATACACAAAGAATTATTCTTCTAGCACCAATGAAACCTTATCAACAAAACCCGAACTAGAGACCTCGACGTGAACCTCAACGAGCTCAAGTTATGAACTTCGCTGCCAACGGAACTTCAAACCGGAGTTGACGACTCGAACAGACTCAACTCGAACTCATTGATAATCTAAGTTGTTGTTCTATATTTTTGGTATTTGGAGGTGTGATTAACACTGGGATTTGGGGGGATATTTTTTGGACAATTTTTTTTTGCTGGTATGGAAGTCTGACGCAAATAAAAGAGACAGGAAGAGAAAGGAAAGTAAAAGGGATTTGGTTTAGAACTTCATATTTGGTTTAAAACTCCAACATATCATGTAAATGCTTGAAATTTCAATTTGCTATACAATGGAGTTTCACATACAGTATTTCTCACATTAATGGAGTTTCAAAAGCCAACACCTATCCTCCTTTTTTGTTCCTCTTGTTGATCTCCTATATATAGGAGTCAAGTTCATCCTTTTCCCCCTCTTTTGTGAATTGAGTTCGTGAATCTCAGATCGTGTGTATGTGTGTGATGTGGGTGTGAGTGTGTGATCATGTGTAGGGGACATGAGGAGTGGAGAAATATATATATATATATATATATATATATATATATATATATATATATATATATATATATATATATATATATATATATATATATATATATATATATATATATTATTTTTTTAAAAGTAGAAATAAAACTAATATTCTAAGAGTGCGAGTATTTTTGTGGTAGTTTTTAATTAGTTTTATAAAGTGTATTAAGAGCAAGATAAAGGTTTTAAAACATTAAGATTAGACCTAAAATAAATATTTACACTAAAATAGTATGGAACTTGGTGTGGTCAAAAATTAGTTGTTCACATCATACCTCTCTTTGCTTGGAAACAGGAAGAGTTTTCAGGCAAAGAAAATGAACAAGGTGACTGATTTTTGACCTCATTATTATTTAAAAAGGCAAAGAAGATAAAAGAAAAATATGTGACCGAGCCTTGGTTTTAGGCAGCCTACGTATCCTGGGTTATAAGGGAATCAGGTCACGTGTAGTTCGAATGAAAAAAAATGATCGAGTATGCTTAGATATATAGTCGAGCGAAGTTCCGTCGAGGTTCTGATCCGTGGTTCCTACTATTACATCAAAATGATAAGAAAATTACATACTCTTGAAATCTAAGAGTTAAAAAATTCCTATCTAAATGCCATCTGGGGTCTTATTTTGATTCTTGACTTGCTTCTTTCATTGACTTTGGACTGAAACTTGATGCTCTCGATGTAACAGACTATGGAATATTCTCACAGGCTTGCTTCTTGATAAGGTGATAAGAAGATGGATCTTGAGACCCTATGTCTCTGTATGCATTATGTCAAAGCTGGTTCGATTGGTATTGAGATCAAACGTTCCACTTTCTCTAGCGAGAGCTGGAATCTTATTTTTGCACATCCAATCCGTGCTTTGCAGAAAAAACCTACAAGCCATCAGAAACAAACAAAACGAACAAAATTTTTCTGTTCCAGTCTACACTAGGAAAGTTTTGTGAGTTATTAAAAACACAATAAACTATCTTTGCTATTGAGAAATGAAGAACTGAAAGACAAATGGGCTCTTTTATTTATTTATTTATTTATTTATTTTATAATAGGGGATGTCGTACCCTATATTAACATGATGGAAGGCAACGAGGGGATGTATTATTCTTTGTTGGCAATAAGATGAGGCTCGTGGCACCCTAAGATGCTACTCGGAAATGTCGTACCCTATATTGGCAAAAAGTAATGCAGCTAGGGGATGTAGTACCCTGTGTTGGCAATAAGATGAGGCTCGTGGTACTTTAAGATGCTACTAGGGAATGCCGTACCCTATGTTAGCAATGAGAAATACAACTAGGGGATGTAGTAACCTGTGTTGGTGATAAGATGAGGCTCGTGGCGCTCTGAGATGCTACTAGAAAATGTCGTACCCTATGTTGGCACTAAAATGCAACCAGGGGATGTAGTACCCTGTTTTTTGGAAATAAGATGAGGCTCGTGGCTCACTGAGATGCTACTAGGGAATGTCGTGCCCTGTGTTAGAAATGAGAAATACAACCTGGGGATGTAGTACCCTGTGTTGGTGATAAGATGAGGCTCGTGGCACTCGGGATGCTACTAGGGAAATTCATACTCTATGCTGGCAATAAAATGCAACCTGGGAATGTAGTACCCTGTGTTTGGAAATGAGATGAGGCTCGTGGCTCTCTAAGATGCTACTGGGGAATGTCATACCCTATGTTTGCAACAAAATGACGCTCGTGGCGCTCTGAAATGCTACTAGGGAATATCGTAACCTATGTTGGCAACAAGCAATGCAGCTAGGGGATGTAGTACCCTGTGTTGGCAATAAGATGAGGCTCGTGGCACTCTGAGATGCTACTAGGGAATGTCGTACCCTATGTTGGAAAAAAGTAATGCAGCCAGGGGATGTAGTACCCTGTGGTGAAGATAGGGTATTCCCTATAGTGAAACGAAAACTAATATGATTACATGTATATTAGAAGGAAATCAAGGATTTGAGGACTTCACTTGGTAATGTTCGTCCTCCCATAAACATTTTCTTAAAATTGTTCTGTTCCTGTACTGAACAAAGAAAGATTCGTTAGTTTTAAAATGGTGGTCAATTTGTGGCTTTGGTCTCTTAGGTGACTTGACCTTGCGTCCATTACACTTGTTAGAAACACTGACTCCATCGATGGTCGTATAAATTGCCGGGAGATTCTGTCATTACTTCCTGGAGATTTTCTTTCCCAACATCAAAACCTGACTATTTTGTGCCTATCACCATTTGTGTTTATGGTGCAAACAACCTTGCTCCCAGAACAAATTTTAACTGAGTAACTTTTGTCGACCCTTGACACATTGTTCCGTCCTTCAAGCCTTTTGATCCTCAGGAAAAATCAAAGGTGGCTTTATGCCTTTGCCTATGTTGTTCATGCCCAGAAAGTTTTGCTTCATATAATAGGGAAAATGTAAATAATTTTGGGGCCTTTTCTTTGCTTTTATTTGACAAAATTAGACTTAAAGGGACTCAAAAAGAACAATACGAAATAAAACAAGAAGGTGAACTAATAGGTATTAAAAAACTTAATCAGGAAGTGTCCCTTTCAGGGGAAAGAAAGAAAAATAATAAAAAAATAAATAAAAAGGACTTATCTGGAGGAATATGCTGACTTCAATGAACATGACATGCACTTTGGACTGGCTGCCCGATCCATTTGAACTATCTAATTCTCAAAATCTGTTGTAAACTTCACTTTGAAATTGATTTCTTTGTCTTTACCATGCTTGTGCCGGGGTATATGAAAACCTAAAAAGATCAATGATGCCCTTTGTGGGTTTTCATCATCTGACCTCTCTCATTTGTCTTTCTCTCAACTCACCATTACCTTATAGTGCCCGTGAGGATTTTCAACAATAAGACTCTCTCATTTATTTTTCTCTCTTTACAATGGTTGAGGAATCACCCATAGTATACTGACTTAGCATTCTCGAAAGTTGATCAGAAGGTAGGGAAAGGTAAAAAGAGCTAGTCCACTGAATTACAACTTTTGGAACCATTTTGATGGAACAACCATCAAAAATAAAATAAAATCATGCCCTAGTTTCTTTTAATATTGGGGAAATGTGGATTTTTATTTTGGTGTGACCGAACCCCAGAGTGAGGCTGCCTACGTATCCTTTTGGAATCAGGTCAGACGTAGTTCAACTAACCTGAACTTGTTTTGATGATTTTTTTTTTCATTTTCATTTTTTTTCTTTTGATATATATATATATATATATGTATATTTCTTTTAAAAGATTAAGTACATTGGTTCCAAATGAGGGGAAAACAAAGAAATAATATAAACAAGGCTTCAAAGGGCTAACTAGGGTTGACCAGTGTTTGAGTAGCGAGAATGATAGCCTTTCGTCATCTCAAAGAGAATGATAAGTATAAAAATGCCCCAACAGAGTTATGTCAGACATAGTATCTTTTGACTGCATCTGCATTGACGGATATATCACTCACCTTTCCTTCTATATCTGCCAAGTGTAGAGCTCCTTTTGATAATAGTTTCTTGACGAGGTAAGGACCTTGCCAATTTGGGGTGAACTTTTCTTTTGCTTCTTCCTGGTGCGGAAATATTCGTTTCAAAACAATTTTTCCTACCTCAAATTTTCTTGGGCGCACTTTCTTGTTGTAAGCGCGTGCCATTCTTTGTTGGTATAGTTGACCAAAACAAATTTCCACCAAACACTTTTCATCAATTAAACTCAATTGTTCCAATCGGGACTTGACCCAGTCAATGTCTTCTATCCCTGCTTCAACAATGATTCGGAGAGAGGGAATCTCAACTTCAGCAGGTATGACCGCTTCAGTGCCATAAACTAACAAGTAGGGCGTTGCGCCAACTGATGTACTGACAGTTGTCCAGTATCCCAAAAGAGCAAAAGGTAGTTTCTCGTGCCATTGTCTAGACCCTTGGACCATTTTCCTAAGAATCTTCTTGATGTTCTTATTCGTAGCTTCAACAGCTCCATTAGCTTTGGGCCGGTAAGGAGTAGAGTTGCGATTCTCAATTTTAAATTGTTCACATACCTCCTTCATCAGATGACTATTCAGATTAGTAGAATTATCCGTGATAATGATTTTTGGAATACCAAAACGACAGATGATGTTGGATTGAACAAAGTCTACTACTGCTTTCTTGGTGACTCCCTTCAATGTAATAGCTTCCATTCATTTGGTGAAGTAATCAATTGCAACCAAGATGAACCTGTGCCCATTTGAAGCTTTTGGCTCGATTGGGACAATGACGTCCATTCCCCAAGCAACAAAGGCCAAGGAGCTGACATAGGATATAACTGTGAAGGAGGCGAGTGAATCAAATCACTGTGAATCTGACACTGGTGTCACTTGCGAACAAAACGAAAGCAATCTCGTTCCATAGTAAGCCAACAATATATCGTCCGAAGGATTTTCTTTTCTAGAACATACTCGTTCATGTGTGGACCACAAACTCCCGAATGCACCTCATTTATAATCATTTCAGCTTCTTTGGCATCCACACATCTCAACAAATTCAAATTCGGACTTCTTTTGTATAGGATTTCCCCACTCAAAAAGAAACCATTAGAGAGTCTCCTAATAGTTCTCTTTTGATCTCTATTAGCATGTACCAGATATTCTCTTGTTTTCATATACTGTTTAATATCACGGTACTATGGTTCACCATCTAGTTCTGCTTCAATTGTATTGCAATAACCATGTTGATCCCGCATTTGAATTTCCAATGGGTCAATGTGAGTATGACCTGGATATGGAAGCATTGAGGCCAGGGTGGCTAAGGCATCAGCCAATTCATTGTGAAACCTGGGAATGTACCTGAACTCGATAGACTTGAACCTTTTGCTAAGATTTTCCACACATTGTCTATATGGAATGAGCTTGATATCTCGAGTCTCCCAATCACCTTGAGCCTGCCGAATAAGCAAATCTGAATCTCCCACCACCAACAGTTCATGCACCTTTAGGTTTATTGCCATATTGAGACCTATGATGCAAGCTTCATATTCTGCCGTGTTGTTTGTATAGAAGAAATGAAGTCACGCCGTGACAGGGTAATTTTGCCCAGTAGTGATACAAGAATTGCTCCAATCCCTACGCCTTTGATGTTGACAGCCCCATCAAAGTATATTTTCCAAGTTTGATTGTCATCTTGGACTACTTCTTCAATTAAATTAACCTCTTAATCTGGGAAATATGTGTTCAAAGATTCATATTCATCATCAACCAGGTTTTCTGCCAGATGATCAGCCAAAGCTTGTGCCTTTACGGCAGTACGAGTGACATAAACAATATCAAACTCTGTGAGTAGGATTTGCCATTTTTCCGATCTACCAGTTGGCATCGGCTTCTGAAAGATGTATTTCAGGGAATCCATTCGGGATATGAGGTAAATTGTATAGGCCAAGAGATAATGCCTAAGCTTCTGGGCGACCCAAGTTAAGGCGCAACATGTCCTTTCCAAAAGAGTGTATTTGGCCTCATAAGTGGTGAACTTTTTGCTCAAATAATAGATTGCTTGTTCCTTTTTGCCTGTGGCATCATGTTGACCCAGAACACAACCAAAAGAACTATCCATTACTGACAGATATAAAAACAGAGGCCTACCAAGTTCCGGCGGGACCAAAACAGGGGGATTTGACAAATATTCTTTGATCTTATCAAAAGCTTCTTGGCACTCCTCTGTCCACTTGATAGCGGCGTTCTTTTTCAACAACTTGAAAATAGGCTTGCATGTGGTTGTAAGCTGCACAATGAACCTGCTGATGTAGTTCAACCTCCCGAGTAAACTCATGACTTCTTTTTTATTCTTTGGGGAAGGAAGCTCTCGAATGGTCTTTATCTTTGAGGGATCCAACTCAATGCCTCTTCGACTAACTATAAAACCCAAAAGCTTCCAGAAGGAACCTCCAAATGCACATTTGGCTGGATTAAGTTTGAGATTGTACCTTCGCAGCCTTTCAAAGAACTTTTTCAAGTCTTGCACGTGGTCATCTTGTGTTCTGGATTTAATGATCACATCATCAACATACACTTCAATCTCTTTGTGCATCATGTCATGGAATATGGTAGTCATGGCCCTCATGTAAGTTGCCCCTGCATTCTTCAAACCAAATGGCATGACCCTATAACAATAAGTTCCCCATGGAGTTGTGAAGGCGGTCTTTTCTGCATCTTCTTCATCCATCAGAATTTGGTGATATCCGGCGTAACAATCCACAAAAGATTGGATCTCATGTTTAGCACAATTGTCAACAAGGATATGGATGTTGGGTAAGGGAAAATTGTCTTTTGGACTTGCTTTGTTTAAATCCCTATAGTCAACACAAACTCTGATTTTCCCATCCTTCTTCGGCACTGGAACAACATTTGCTAACCACGTAGTGTATCAGACGACCGTAATCACGTTTGCACTTAGTTGCTTTGTGATTTCTTCTTTAATATTATCACTCATGTCTGTCTTAAACTTCCTTTGTTTTTTCTGGATTGGTGGAAAATTAGGATATGTGGGAAGCTTATGAACCACTAAATCGGCACTCAAACCCGGAATGTCATCATACGACCAAGAAAATACATCTCTGTACTCAAACACAATTTGAATTATGGCATCTCTCGTCTTTTGTTCAGTATGAATGCTTACTTTTGTTTCTCTGGTTTCTTCAGGACTTCCTAGTTTAATTGTCTCAGTTTCATTTAAGTTAGTCTTAAGCTTATTCTCAAATTGATCCAATTCCCTTTTTATTTCCTTAAAGGCCTCATCTTCATCATACTCAACTTCTTGATTCATTATTTCGA
>ML303534.1:0-12320 GCA_005239505.1 Nicotiana paniculata | reverse complement strand
CAAAGCAATTAAACTAAAATATCTGGATTACAACCCTTAAAATAATCCAGATACAGAAAAATCAGCAAAACAGACTACCAAGACTCATTCTTGATGGGAAGAGGAGTTGATTCCCAGTTGTTGAGCGAGGTATCTGGACCAATCAACTGATAACTTGCACGACTAGGGCCCCCACCAACTTGAACCATATTGATCTCATAGAACATCTCCTTGAGACCCTGGCAAACTTCATCAATGTCATTCTGAGTAAAAGGATTTGGGACTTCTTCAAATTGTGGCTTGACAAAAGAGTAGGCAATGTGAGGGATTGGTTTGGAAAAATTCCAACCATTCTTTTTGCGACTCTTGGCTCTGTCTATGTCAGCTGACATTGGTTTAAAACCCAAACCAAAGGTATCTTTCTTCAACAATGGATCAATAGAGTTCACAATTCCCTGCAGAGAGGATCCTAATCCTTTTCCTGGTTCATAACCGTTCCTTAACATCAGCGAAGCTACCATCATAGATGTGGCTGACAGATGGGGATGCTGAATTGGTTTTCCTTCTTCCACTTGGTCCACTTCAATGACCTCAAATGCTTGATATATGAGGGATTCACTTCCTTCCTTGGCCTCGATGCATGGAATGGACGGGTCTTTATAGACTGATGAGTCGTCTTCCCCATGAATAATAATTTCTTGCCTATCATACTCGAATTTGACCATTTAATGTAGGTGGATGGTACAGCTCTAGCCATATGGATCCACGGCCTTCCCAGAAGAAAATTATAGGAAGTTTTCATATCCAACACTTGAAAGACAATGTTAAAATCAACCGGGCCGATTTTCATAGTGAGTTTGATTTCCCCAGTAGCATCTCTTCTTGAACCATCAAAAGTTCTAATGCTGGCAATACTAGTTCGAATTCTGTTAGTGTCAATGTTCAGCTCTTGTAAAGTAGAAAGAGGGAATATATCTACACTTGAGCCTCCGTCAATCCTGACTCCTTTTACATAGTGACCTTCACATTTGACCATAAGATGCAAAGCTCTATTGTGCCCATCCCCTTCCTCAGGCAAATCATCATCACTGAAAGTAATTCTATTTACTTCAAAGAATCTTTCAGCCATTCTTTCTAGCTGATTCACCGTTGTCTTTTCTGAGACATTTTCCTCGTTCAGAGTTTTGATCAACACACGACGATGTTCTTTCGAGTGCAAAATCAGAGATAACAAAGAAATTTGAGCAGGGGTTTTCCTTAATTGGTCAATGATTGAGTAGTCTTGCATTTTCATCTTCTTAAGGAATTCCTTCGCTTCTTTTTGTGCAACGGGTTATTTCACTGGCAAGTGACTTTCCATTTCTTAATTAGCTTTTCTCAATTTCTCTGGCGAGTAGCACCTTCTAGAGCGGGTCAAGCCCCCCATTTCATCTGCTTCTTCGACTATCTCTTTCCTTTGTATGTCATGACAGTCTTGTTATAATTCCAGGGAATAGTTTTTGTGTTTGTCACTGGGAGTTGTGCAATAGGTTGGATCACAACTGGATCTGTTATATTTCTGAAAATATTATTCGGAACGATCTTTTGAATGTCCCTAGGGATGTAAAGTTTTGGCCCACCTAATTGAACCTCAACCTTTTTTGTGCTTCCAGGGACATAGAGAATCATTTTTTCAGAACCTGCCAAGTTCAAACTAGAACTCGCACCTTTCACAATCAACGATGCCAATTACGGAGGGCTTGGTTCTTGACCTATGGTTCCAACAACCATATCTGTCTTTCTAGACTGCTTATAATCACGATCATCACAAATCATCCCAATAATATGTGTATTGTCATGAGCTGGGAGCGGATTGTTTGTGATATTAGGAGTATCCTCATTATTTTTTACCACAATTGCCTTTTCTTCAATCAAATTTTCAATGAATTTCTTTAATATCCAACAATTTTTGGTACTATGACCTTGGGTGTTACAATGATACTCACATCTTGCATTGGAATCAAAACCTTTTGAATTTGGATTCACATAACGCGGCATGACAGGTTCAATCAACTTAAATTGCATCAACTTTTGAAATAGGCTAGTATATGATTCTCCAATTGGGATGAAATCTTTCTTTGGCTCCTCCTCTCTCACATATCCTTTTCGGGGACGATGATTATATGATGCATGAAAATTCAGGTGCAGTTGAAGGGAGCCTTGTGGAATCGGTGCCCGCCATTGTTGGTGATTGGTAGGCCTAGCATAAGCCTGGGCATTGAACACTATGTATTGTTGCAGTACCGGTGACTCTGAGGTGGATAATAATGTTGAGGAGAATTGGATTGTCCTTGTTGAAATTGCACATAAGAAGGAACTATTCCTCTTTGAACTCTCCTGAACCCAGATGCCATCATGGATCCTTCCTCTTTCTTTTTCCGATTTCCAAAACTGCCTGACCCGCTTTGAATTGCTTGCATGGTCGCCTTAAGGGTTGCTTGACTCACAATTTTGCCCGATTTCATGCCATTCTCAACTATTTCACCAATCTTAATCACCTCAACGAAAGGCTTACCAATGGAAGTCAACATGTAATGGAGGTAATCAGGATCCTGAGCTTGGAGAAAATAGTCAATCATTTATGCCTCTTTCATTAGTGTTTGAACCTAGCAGCCTGCTCTCTCCACTTGATTGCATATTCTCTGAAGCTTTCTGTTGGTTTCTTCTTTATGTTCATGAGAGAGGAGCGGTCTGGAACTATATCAATATTGTACTGAAACTGTTGGACAAAATCTTGAGCCATGTCGTTCCAAACGTGCCAGTGAGAGATGTCTTGATATATGAACCACTCTGAAGCAATTCCTGTCAAACTTTCCCCAAAATAAGCCATGAGTAATTCTTCTTTGCCTCCTGCTCCCCTTAATTGGTTACAATACCTCTTCAAATGGGCAACGGGATCATCATGCCCGTCATACTTATCAAACTTGGGAGCCTTGAAATCGGGTGGCAAATGAACATGGGGGAACATGCATAAACCGTTGAACGAAGCACTCTTGTGGCCTCCCAAACCCTGTTTGTTTCTCATGGTTTGTTCCAGGCTCTTCATTTTTCTTGTAACGACCCGACCGGTCGTTTTGCGTTATCGGACCCCGTTCCCCTAAATGAAACTTCCCATAGTGGGTTTTTATGAGTTATGATTTGCGGGGACTGGTGGTCCGGGATTCGGAGGTGTTTAGAGTGCTATAGGAACAATTGGTTCCTTAGTGTTGGCCTTTAAGGCCAAGTTTGACTTCGGTCAACATTTTGGGTAAACGACCTCGGAATCGAGTTTTGTCAGTTCCGGTAGCTTCGTGTGATGATTTTGGACCTGAGCGTATGCTCGGAATAGGTTTCTGATGACTCGAGAGCGTTTCGGCGCCCAATATTGAATAGAAAGTTCCTTAAGTTCCTATTGTGGTTTTGGACGTGTTTTTGTGTTATTGAGGTCCGAAAGGAACTCCAAGACTGCAAATAGTTCCGTTATGTCATTTATGACTTGCCTGCAAAATTTGGTGTCATTCCGAGTAGTATAGGTCGGTTCGGCGCGTTGTTAGCGAAGTCTAGAAAACTTAAAGTTCCTAAGTTTGGTTCATGGGGTTTTGAGGTGTGATTTTGAGTTTTAGCGTTATTTGGGGCTTCCAAAGGCTCGAGTGAGTCCATATTATGATTCGGGACTTGTTGGTATATTTGGACGAGGGATCGGGTGGGCCCAGGGGCCTCCCGGGCACCCAACAGGGCTAAAAACTAGCTAAAATAGCTGCTGGTGCACCTGTTCTGGTTGACCGTAGGTGCGGTTGCCCAGTCGCAGGTGCGGGACCGCTCATGCGGTCCCAAGCATCGCAGGTGCGGCCCCAAGTGAGGTCCCCCTTTCTCGCAGGTGCAGACAAAAGTCAGCAGGAGTGGAACCGCTGGTGCGGCCATCCCTCCGCAGGTGCGAACCCAGCCCTTCCTGTCCAGTTCCGCAGTTGCGAGCCCCAGCTCGCAAGCGCGAGACCGCAGGTGCGGTCCTCGAGCCGTAGGTGCGGAACCCTTGTAGGCCAGGCAATGTTTCCTTTAAAACACGGGATTTCACCCCTTTTCTTTCATTTTACAACACCATTAGAGACTTGGGAGCTTGGGGAAAGTGGTTCCACGACCTAACTACTAAAGAGGTAAGTAAATTCCACTCTAACACTAGTTTCAAACATGAATTACTAGTTAAACTTTCTACCAAATCATTGAAAATTCAAGAATTGGGTAGTCATTTAGGGTTCTTGAGAAATTGGTGAATTACCCATTTATTGCTATAAATTCAAGTAGAAATCGTATATTAACGATCCTTAGGCTCCGGGTGAGCGATTCCTTCGAGAATTTTCAGAAATTGAACGTGCGAGTCCGGTGTTGGATTTTGGGAATTCTTCAAGAATGTTGAATTATTGAATAAATAGGATAATTACCCTACTTTGAGCATGCATTGATATCATTGTAACATATTTGTCTAGCTGCGAGTCCTCGGGTGTAGAGTTCGGAGTTCGAGCACATCCTTGGTCCGAGGGGTAGATTCAACACGAGGTGAGTCTCCTTTCTAACCTTGTAAGGGGGAATTGTCCCCCCTAGGTGATTTAAATGATATGTGTGATAATTTGTGGGGGATACGTACGTACAAAGTGACGAGAGTCCGTACGTAGCGACTATTGCTATTATGTCCGGGTAGTTAGTCCCACATCATGCCTTGTGTTTTACCTTGATATGAACTATATGCGTAATGAATTAACGTTACATGTTGTTTATGTCCCCGAAGTTAAGAAATTTGAGAAAAACTTGTAAGAAATTGTTCACGGAAAAGTATTCTCTTTTAAAAAGGAATAATATATGTGCATGTGACCGCTTCTCAATTTACATTCCGCGAGCGGAGTGTGATTTCCTCTACTCTTATAGAAACGGTCCGTACGCCACGGCTGATTGAGAGATGCACTTTTGGTACGGGTCGTTCGATCCTCGGTAGTGAATAGAGAGGGATTGAGAGATGCACTTTTGGTTCGGGCCGTTCGATCCTCGGCAGTCCATAGAGAGGTTGAGAGATGCACTTTTGGTACGGGCGTTGATCCTCGACAGTGCATAGATGTGAGTACTTTGTGGAGAGGTGCACTTTTGGTACGAGTCGTTCGATCCTCGGCAGTGCACGGGCATGACTATCGTATGACTCCGACCGATTGTCCTTACCCTGCATGCGTATGATTTATTTGTTACTAAATTCATGGATATTGATCTAACAGATATTTAGGGAAAAAGTAAAGTGGTAATTGTTTTATTTATTCCCATTATTCTTCATGGATTTCAACATCTTTCATATATACTTGTTGCTTCACTGCCTTTACATGCCTACTGTTTCCATTACGTTCTGTTAAATTATACTGTTGGACCTTAGTGAGTGTCATGTCAACCTCTCGTCACTACCTCTTCGAGGTTAGGCGGGATAGTCACTGGGTACATATATATTTATGTACTCATGTTGCACTTCTGTACTTAATTGTACAGGTTCTGAGGCTGGTGCTTCTGGTTATCCGACCGGAGCGTGACATATATTCTGGACCTGACTCCACGGTGAGCTGCGTCCCTTGACGATTCTCAGCAGTGTTATGGAGTTATCTTTTGTTTATTTATGTCTACTTCTCTCAGACAGCAGTACAATTTGTATCATTTTTTGTATATTCTACTAGTTCGCCTGTTGACTTGTGACACTAGTTCCTGGCACGCACACAATAGACTCTTTAATTTGGGATTGTATATATTGGATCATGATCATTTTGGCTGTATTTACTTAAGTTGGTTAATGTTTCCGCTTTTATTTAAATGATCTAAGCCTAAATCTTTGGAAATATGTGGGGTTGGTATGTTAAATAAGGATAATCTCACTAGTAAACAACTGTTGGCTTGCCTGACTCTGGTGTTGGGCGCCATCACGACCTGTGTTGGATTTTGGGTCGTGACATTTCTGGTCATTTCCTCTTGTTCCCTATTCTTGTCAGGCTTTTCGATCTCAACTGGGAACATGTTCTGAGGAGTATGCTTGTATGAATCTGGAACTTTGAAAGTCAATTCTGGAGAGTAATGTTGGGCATCATGAGCATTCAGTTGTGGATCATTGTTGGACTTTTGAGCAAGATCCGGTTGAGGGACAGTGAATGTATGGACAACGGGTACAGTAGGTGGGTCATTTCTGAGGGGTGCAGTTGGAGGACGTGGAATGGAGGTACTGGGGATATTGGGAAGGTTAATGCTCGGACTGAATCCAGGTCCAGGTTGGTACAATGGGCTACTTGTTATGGATATGGGCACTTGACTTGCAACTGACACACTATGAAGATTGTCCGAAGGCCCTATGGGCAGTGGGGGAAGTGCTTGTCCATTATCCCCAGCTTGGTACATCTCTGCCAATTGTTGCTTCAACACTCTTACTTCTTCAACCAGTCCCATACCTTGTTTGACAAATTGTCCATGGACATCATCATTATCTGACTCATTCTCACTGTTGTTTGCCATTTTACTTTTTCCTTTTGATCTCGTGTTGTAAGGGTGAGTTTCCAGTTTAAACCACAAACCAACCACCTCTGTTTAACTTTATCTTTTAAAATTTCAAACAACAAACGTGTTAGAGTTAGGCATTTTGCAGATATTAATCACACGTTGTATGTCATACACCTAATTCCATTTTCATTTCTAAAATGAGCTTGGAAGGATTAATGCTTCATCCCGGCTTATTGATTCTTTCCCTTTTTTTTTCTCTAATTTTTTTTTTAAATTATGGCTATGATCGCATCCGATAAGGATTGCCCACGTATCATGATGCCACATGAATCAGACCATTACGTAGTTCAGGGGAAATAATAACAATTTTGATGATTTTTTTGTGCTTTATATATATGTATATGTATATACATACACATATATATATATATATATACATACATATAAAAATAAAATAAAACAAACTAAAATATTTTTCATTCATTTTCAATCAATTTTTTTTATATACAATGAGAGAAAGGACTACTAACTCTAAAGACATAAACATGACTGGAATAAAACAAACTTTGATAAAATAAAAGACTCCAAATATAAAAATAAACAATGCAACAAATGAAAATGAAACAAAAACTAATTGGCTGCACTAAGTATTTAATCTTCAATGGTCTTCTTCCTTAAGCTGATATCATCAATTGTCTGCTTCTCTTGACCTCCACTCTCCTCCCAAAGTCTCGTACAAATTTTGAAACACCGTTGGACACTGTGGGACGAGGGCACGTGCCTATTGGCCAACTTCCTCATTGTTTAGATGGCGATGATCATCATGAATATATGCTGCTTTCACATGACACTTCTGCAACCACATCTGGGTAGTGTTGAGGGTGTGCCCCATCTGAGCCTCACGTCCCTCATATTCTTCAATGCGATGGTTTAACACACCTCTCTCAATCATCCACTAACGCCGGTCTGCTTCAAAATCTGCATGTTGATGACCCCTCTTCTGCCTTTTTATTTCTTCTAATTGTGCATAAAGCTGACCCTTTGAGAGTATCAATGGGCCCTTTCTCTTTCAAATTGCTCTTTCTGCTGATCAAACTCCAGTTTTTGCTGTTGCGCATCCTCTTCGATGATACTCAAGTCTTCTTGCAACTTATGTATTTCAGCATTTTTGTTTGCCTCAACTCTTCTGACTAAACCAATCGTGTTTGCCAGTTCTTATTCTAAGAGGGCTGCCTCATTCTTAGCATATTTTAGATCTTTATCTATGATACCTAAGGCATATTGATAATCTTTCTCAATATTTAAACGAATCTGAGCGACTCCGGCTTGATGCTGGGCTTGTTTGGCTATGGTCATCTGAGCATGCTCTAATTCCTCTTTGACCCTTTCTATAGTTCTTTGATCATTTCTCCTCATGTTCAACCCCTCATGCCTATCTCTAAATGACGAAGGATCATGAAACCAAATAATATATTCAGGGATCACCTTTCCACGATCTCGATCTTCTACCATCTTATTCAACTCCGAGACTTTACTCGCATACCAAATTTTCATAATTTCTTCTTCGTCATGAGGTTGATCTTTGCCAAAATCATAACAGAACTTGCTCATATCTCGGGTTGGTGGAACCTCTTGTAGTCGTGCAAACTGGCACATTACCCGAAGTTGAGCATAGGGATGAACACCATCCAATCCTATGAGTACCAAATAAGAATGGTATGCAGATTCACAAATGACCTCTTTAGAGGAAACCAATTGTAGTTCCAGGTGATCCCTTTGGCGGACAAAGTACGAAGCATTTCTTTCCAGGCATCCATCCCTTCTGGTAAGTCATATTAGTCAATTCTTTTCTTGTGATCATAAGTATGATTGGGCCATAACTTCTTAAAATCAGTGATCATAGGGTTACGATAAAAATGCTCCAAAAACCATATCTGCAGCAAAATGTTGCAGCCATCAAAGTTACGCGCACCCATTTTACATCTAGTTAAAGCACGAAAAATGCCAGAAAGAATCATAGGTATCAAAATATAATCATCCCCTTCTGAAGTCAGAGCCTCAACTACACCTGCCAAGCGGATGTCAATGCACCCTTCCCTTTCCGGGAAAATTACACGCCCCAAAAAAGCAACCATAAAATCAAACCTTCTGTGAACCTTCTATGTTTCCATATTTTCCTTTGATTTCAGTGTTCTCACATTGCTTTCGAAATTGCATTCTAGGCAATACAAGTGAAACACAAATCCCAACTTAACCCACTTGCCTCCTAAACCTTCATATTGTCCGTAATTTATGTTCAAGAGCTTTAGAAACTTACCCTCGTTCATATTTTTTGGTACTATGGGCTTTTGGCGGTGAATATTGCGGCCCCACCCCTGGAAATGGGCGATTTCCTCCAAGGTCGGAGTCATTTCACAGTCGGTTAAATAAAACACATTGCTTTCTGAATCCCAGTGCAGAATCAAAGCTTCAATCACATCCCTCCTAAGCTTGATCGTCAACATGTGAACCAAATGTCCCAAGTACTTCTTTATCAGTTTTCTCTCATAGTCCTTAAAGTCTCTCCACCAATCCCACAACAACTGCGGTATTTGATCGACAATTAAAAAATCTGGTATCCCTTCTGATCTGGGCCTCTTTTCAGACTTACCTCTTTCTTCACTCATGGTGTACCTGTTTACCCAGACACGGGGTTAGGTTTTAATCAAATATATTATTGACATGAAAAATCCGATTTCTCGGGTTTTGACTCAAAAAAAAATAAAAAAATAAAAATAAAGCCAAATTGTGGGACTAAAAAAAATACATTAGTAAAATAATCCTGAAATTAAAAAGTAAAAAGGGCTCAAAATGACTATTCCTTGTAAAAATAAGAGAACATAAAAAAGACTGGCCTCTCTTGCTTAAACGATCATTTCGCATTTTCGAGGAAGGTTTCAACGTTATTTCAACAAAAGGACCAACGCATGGGCAAAACTAGTCAAAAGAGAAAAAACGGACCAAGTGACTATATTATTATTATTATTATTTATTTTTTGAAAGAAGAAAAAAAAATTACAGTCTATAGACACCTTTTTTTAAAAAAAATAATGGGGTTGAACCTGATGAAAGTTGCCAGATATCTCACATCCGGTGAGAATCAAACCTGCGTAGTTCGGTTTAAATAAATAATAAAAAGAAAAAACCATTTTAAAAATTGTGATTTTACACATTAGAACCCTTCAAAAATTTATTTTTTATTTTTTATTTTTTTAAAAATAGGCACTTTATGAAAACTTGGGGATATTTTCTCTTTCCCTTTCCCCTGTTCAATCAATCTATCCTAAAGACGGTCAACATTTGAGTAAATCCTACCAAATAATGTTACATGTAGCACAGGAAAATGAACATTCTAGTCTGAAAAATTGGTACTTGTCCTAGACGGGCCCGACCCCTGTGCCGAGTCCCGCTAAGTCCAATGCACATGATGCAAATAAAGCATAGCCTACTAGGGATATTCATTGCTTGTGGCTTGTTCTTCTGAGTTTTCAAATTCTAAAGGAGATGGTATCTAGACATGGCTTACCCGGGTGGACAACCCGAGCCGAGGAGCGTCAAGCGTCACCAATAGTAGAACATCACTGGCTAGCTAACGGCTCTCCGCCTAAACATGTGTGACTAAATCCTTCACCAGAAGCTGGTAGGCTAACTGACTTTATCTCAAGACAGAAATTTTGTGATGCTGGTAGGCAAACAAAACATAACTACCTATCAGAGGACTCAGAGGGGTGCGAGAGAAGATACAGTTTGTATCACAGTTCAAACAAATATTAAAGCGGTAAATAAGCGACAAATAGCACATTAGGCTCACAAACACAATAATATTAAAAACATGATAAAAGCCAAACAAGAATCAATGTACAAAACTCGAATTCTTATTAATAGTTCCCCAACAGAGTCGCCAGAGCTGTCACACCTCTTTTTTCCCGCACAACCTTATTACGAGGTTGAGTTAGAGTTTTTCCAATTGAAGTGACGTTTTGAAAAAAGATTATTTATTATTTAGAGCCGCCACTTGAAATTGAGTTTTGGTGTTCCAAGTCACCTTTGATTGAATCCCTTATCAAAAGGAACATTTGACACCTAATTTATGGTCTACGAAAATAAGAGACCGAGTAAGGAATTCTGTTGACCGAGAAGAAGGTGTAAGGCACCCCTCTAGTCTCGTTGTATTAACACGGTCGCTTTATTGACTAATGTAAGGCTTAAATTAATTTGTGGCTATTCTTGTAATTTATTGGTTGTGGTTTGCCTACTACCGCTTAATTAATTATTTGTATTTTTTTATTGTGTTCACCAAGATGCGGAAAGCACACAAGGTACTTCTTTGAAAATGTTAAACCAAGGTACAGAATATACACATGGTTATAATGTAATTATTTTAAATTTGAAGGCATCGAGACGCGGAATGCGCACATGATACTTTTATTATTTAAGCATACCAATCCAAAGTTCGGGTATGAACACATGGGCTAATATTTAAAGTGCGTCTAAAGCTTTTCTAACATATTTATGAGTTATTATTTTTTTTAAACTATTTTTTTGAAATTGTTATAAGGCCATGAATTATGGAATTATTTGTGAAAAAATTGTAAGGTTCACATTTACATTAAATTAGTGAAATGATTAAGCTATCCTTTGTTTCGAAAATAAAAACGAGTTCTTTATCCTAGTATTCAAACTCCCCGCTGCCCAATTAGATCTTAATTCAAACACTTTCAATGGCTAAATTACCGTAACAGTCCAATTAGAAGAACAACTAATGCCTAACTCTAAGTTCACAACCATACTGAAGGCAACTAAGGACCAACATTAGAGCAACCATTATTTCACACTAAGTTCAAAACAGGAAATAGAATGTTGTAAAATATGTGAACTTTAAACATAAGAGAATATCAAATAACATGACTAATACATGATAAAACATGAGATCAGGCCAAACTTCGCACCAAATATGTAGATCAGGCAGAAGCTATGCATCATAAACTAAACTTATATAAATGAAATAAAATCACTTAAACATTTAACTCATTAAAACGGGGAAAAGATGGCTAGAAATAGACCTGAAACTCAAGAAAGTTGTCAATGATTTGATAAAGCAAATTTATACACAGAGAATTATTCTTCTAGCACCAATGAACCTTATCAACAAAACCCGAACTAGAGACCTCAGCGTGAACCTCAACGAACTCAAGTTATGAACTTCGCTGCCAACGAAACTTAAAATCGGAGTTGACGAATCGAACAGACTCAACTCGAGCTCATTGAAAATCTAAGTTGTTGTTCTATATTTTTGGTATTTGGAGGTATGATTAACACTGGGATTTGAGGGGATATTTTTTGGACAGTTTTTTTTCTGGTATGGAAGTCTGACGCAAATAAAAGAGACAAGAAGATAAAGGAAAGTAAAAGGGATTTGGTTTAGGACTTCATATTTGGTTTAAAACTCCAGCATAATCATGTAAATGCTTGAAATTTAAATTTGCTATACAATGGAGTTTCACATACAGTATTTCTCACATTAATGGAGTTTCAAAAGCCAACACCTATCCTCCTTTTTTGTCCCTCTCGTTGTGATCTCCTGTATATAGGAGTCAAGTTCATCCTTTACCCCCTCTTTTGTGAATTGGGTTCGTGAATCTCAGATCGTGTGTATGTGTGTGATGTGGGTGATCATGTGTAGGGGACGTGAAGAGTGGAGGGTGATTATTTAGGTAGTTAATTAGGATTAGGAGAAATCTTTTACTCTTTTAAGACTTATATACATATATATATAT
>ML303532.1:0-30944 GCA_005239505.1 Nicotiana paniculata | reverse complement strand
AGATGGTGTCGACTTCATATCGCAAATGTCAGTATGAATTAAGTCTAAAGGATTTGAATTCCTTTCAACAGACTTAAAAGGATGTTTTACAAACTTAGATTCAACACATATTTGACATTTCGATTTATTACACTCGAATGAAGCTAAAATTTTATTCATACTATCAACAACCATTACATTGAGTTTGAAAAGGCCCTCCGTGAGGTAGCCTTTTCCAACATACATTTCATTATTGCTCACAACAACTTTACCAAAAACAAATACACATTTGAATCCATTCTTCACAAGTAAAGAAGTAGAAACTAATTTTTTTCTAATAGTAGGAACATGAAGAACGTTGTTGAACGTTAACACCTTGCCGGAAGTCCNGGGCTTTGTGACCAACTCTTCCACAGTTGTGGCAGTTGCCCTTGAATTTCTTTTTGTTCTGCTCCTTAGTCTGTCCAGAAGATTTCTTCCTCTTCTTACTTTTTGGAGCAGTCTCCTCAACGATATTAGCTCCCATGATCGTTGAATGTCCACGAGACTTCTTCTCGGTTGTTTTGTTGTCTTACTCAATCTTGAGACGAATCATAAGATCTTCCAACTTCATTTCTTTGCGCTTGTGCTTAAGATAGTTCTTGAAATCTCTCCACCAAGGAGGCAACTTTTCAATCATTGCAGCCACTTGAAATACTTCATTCACGACCACACCTTCAGCAATAAGGTCGTGAAAAATAAGTTGAAGCTCCTGAACTTGGGTTCCCACAGTTTTGTTGTCTATCATTTTATAGTCTAGAAACTTGGCAACCACAAATTTCTTCAAGCATGCATCTTCCGTCTTGTACTTCTTCTCAAGTGCGTCCCATAATTCTTTCGAAGTATTCATCGCACTGTACACATTGTACAAGTCATCCTCTAAAGCGCTTAGGATATAGCCTTTTGCAAAGAAAATCTGCCTGCTTCCATGCTTCAACCTTCATGAACTTCTCGTTTTCCGGCATGTCCGCAGCAGACACTGGAGGTTCTTCACTAGTGAATTTCTGCATACCAAGTGTGGTAAGCCAGAAGAACACCCTTTGCTGCCATCCTTGAAGTTGGCTCCAGAAAATTTTTCCGGTTTTTCTGCCAGTGGAACAACAGTCCGGCTTGACAAGGCTATCATCGTTGCCGCAACAGTCGTAGAAGAATTTCCGTTATCAATTGCCATTTCTCACTGTCAACAACAGAAGAGTTCAATCAATGGAAAAACCAGAACAGTAAACAATACTGTAATTAACAATAAACAGTATGTATAAAAAATCGAAGTTTTTATATGTTGTTTCACCGAAAACGATGAAGTTTTTATGTTCTTCAAATCGTTTTCTGTTCAAAACTCTGATGAAGTTTTTATATCTTCAAATCAGAATAATAAAATTCAGAAGGAATAGAAAACCACACAGGTTTTAATCTCCACAAACAGAATACAGAAAAAAAAATTAATTTCCTTAAGATTGTTATTCAATCTGTATTGCTGTAAAATAAATAAAACAGTAAACTTTCTGAAAATATAGAAACTAGGAAAGTTAGTAGAACTAGAACGTTAATTCATAAACTGAGCCCACTGAATACACAATGTGTCCTTAAGAAAATTATTCCCCTCAAGTACCCGAGGTTTTGGAATATATCCTTCCAGGATAGAACGATTTAACTCACCAGCGCATCAGTACCAAAAACTCTGGTGATCGGCGAACCACTCGATGGTCGTAAAACACACTGGAATATTTTGTGCAGAAGAAGAAGAAGATCAGAAAATTTAGTAAGTAAAATTTCTGGGATTCAAGGCACATTTATAGCCAATTTCGTACTGTTTCTGAAAAGGTTTTGCAACCTTTCAGAACAGCCATAGTTGTTGGAACAGGTGTGAATATTGCGGGAAAATTAAAAACGGATTTAAAATAATCCGGGAAAGAAAAACGGACCGGACCTTTGTCTAAAAAGATTAATCAATCAATTGATCTTTGACCGAATCTGAATCCGAAGCTGAAGCCGAACCCGAGCGACGACGGCGCGAGGCTTGCCTTCTTCTTAACTCTTTAAGAGCTAGAAGAAGAGCTTTTCCATATATACACATAGATTTTCTTTCCTTCTTCCAACGATGGACAAAGTGCACTAATTCAAAATTTCACTTCCCACTATATCTTTTCCCACCATTTTCTATTCACTCTCTTTAAGCTACACCAAGCTTAAAATTAAGCTACACTAAGCTTAAAGACCAACAAAAATCATACAACTATTCATCCTTGAAAAATTGCTAGGTACAAAGGAAAATGTAATTTGCCTCAGAAGGTTCCTGGCTATTAAGACTCCAGAGGTTGCAAGACAACAATAAAGAAAAAACAATGATAAAAAAGCTATTAATACGACTCCAGGACCAGTAATATCCTTAATGATAGATGTTCAAATTTTGAAGACACCAAAAGTGACTTTTTTTTCAGTTGCTCCCTTGGTGACTCCAACTACCCTTGTGGTTGATGGTGCGTGGCCATTACCACACTAGGCTATCCCTTGAGCCTTGAAACATTCTTGATGATCATTTCAATGCTTAAAAGGTAATTTTTGGAAGGTAATTTGCTCATTGACATTGTTTGGGAACCACATGTATATATGGAAACATGCTTTTGTGTACCGGTTTGCCAAAAAAAGAAAACAGAACTACAAGAATCTTACTTGTCTGCAGTCTAGTATGTCCCAGGAGCGAAGATCAATCAAAGTTTCGCTTGATACCATATAAAGTTTTTCTTTAAAACAAAGTTGGTTTCATATAAGGTTCTGTAGTGTTTTTTAGGTAAGTAAAGGTTATGTAGTGTTATCTACATTGGCAGCTTGATTTATATTTATCTTTAAACTGCTCTTCCCCAAACTTACTAGAAAACATTCAGCTCATTGTAGCAGTCACCTTGCCTCCAGCAAGGATTCCTAGTGTACTTACCTTCCATATAAAGAACATAAAAAGCCGTGCATACTTCCCTAAGACTGCACATTAGCACCAGCTTAACTCAACGATCATACATTACCTTTCCACATTCCACAAGCTAAATCATTTTCCCCAAAAAGTTTTACACATTCAATAATAGATAAAATTGTATCTCTTGGTACAGTAGTAATCCCAGAACAATCACACCCGATTAAGGTAGCACTCTTCCACTACAATTATATCACCCAATGGTGTCTCAATTCCAAACTGGTTCGGCTTAGCTAAATAATTCTAAATCTTAAGAAGTAGTTCTAAAACGGGATCAACAAAACCAATCCTAATTTATACACAAGGTTAATATATATAATTGCTAACAGATGAGAAGTAATCAAGATTGGGCATTTTACCAGTAAGCATAAGAATGGAAGACTCAGGAAAATGGAACTTGTTCATCAAGAGATGTCTCATGCACTTAGCATCATTGAGGCACCCTTTCAGCTCATGCCTAGAGTACCTATAGGATATACCAACAATCACAGCTTTCTTTCTACCATGAGCATTGGGTGGGGGACCCGGAGGCGCGTGGTTGTACGGAGAGGGAGGTGCAGCAGCAGCAGAGGAAGCAGGTGGTGGGTGATTGTATTGATTAGGTGGAGGAGGAGGAGCAGTACGTGGATCAGCCAACTGTGTTACTGCTTGACAAATCGCACAGCGAATGGATCGTGCACCTGGTGGTAGCTGTAATGGTGTATGACAATTGGAACAGTTTACTAGCATCATCATGGCTGATCTGTGTGCTTATTATTTGACGAATTTAGTAAATAATGAAAAGAAATTGGGAATTCAGGATTATGGAGAACAGGGATTGTTGTTTGTAAAGGGTAAAGGAAATTCAGAGAGAATCAATATGGCTGATCTATGTGCGAAAAAAATTGATAAATTGAATGAAAGAAAATTGGAATTGAGAAATATGGAGAACAGGGTTTTGGAAAGGGGAGAAGAAATCAAGAGAATTAAGGGAAGAACGAGAATTTAATAGAAGAGACGGAGATGGAGGAAACACATGTAAAATTAGGAGTCGGCAATAGGAGCTGAGGACCAATTGGTTGAAAAAGTGGGTTTAATGTGTTAAAAAATTCATAGTGTCTGCAAAAGCTCTTGACTTTTTATTATTCCGAAGGATCCTTTAATTTGAAGGTTCGGCTTTCAAGTACAGTACAAGAACGAATGGTCCTTAGCAGTATTCTTAGCAAATATTAATATTTCAAAGACAAGATTGTCATTTATTGATCCAAAAAGGTGGAAGATAATATTAAATAATAATAAATGACATTTAAGTAAACAAAAATATATGAATCACCAAAAAGGAGTGGGATATGTGTATATTTTTTTTGACAATGATGAATGATTGATGAGTCTTTGAACACTCAAGTTGTTCTCCGATCAAGTGAAAAAGTTAGACAAGAATCTTCGTAAAAAGATTATTTTCATATGTTTATAATAGGGTTAGATTCTCTCAATAAAGTAAATATGTCCTCTTACAAGTGAATATCTCAGGTCCTCTATCATTGGATCTCTTTCTATTTATAGGGAACATATTCCTAGAAACCCTAATAGTACATGTGGGGAGAATATCTACTATAATATTTTCTTTGGTGTCCTATCTTAAAATTAGTTGTTATAACTCTGTCCAACATGCTCAACCTCGAACTTGATCTATGACGACTTCTCGACCTTGATTTTCACTCACTCTTCGACTACAGCCTTCATCGCTTCGTGGACCATAAAACCACTTACTGTCTTATTATCCGCACACATTTATCCTTAAGTGGACGGAGGGCACACATGGCACTCATTCATACTTTTTTTCATTTGGTATCATTTAGACTCGACCCATTCTGTATTACTCGATACCCAATTCAAATTAACCTGTAAAATATAACCCAAAAGAAACCAATTTCAATCATTTTCTTTTCTTTGTCTTTCATTCTCCAAAACTCTCTATCTAAGCTCTCTCTTCTCTGTTGACTGCCGATTTCAACAACAAATACTATAATGGTAGTACCTTCCTCCATTAAAGTTATACATTCGTCTATGTCGTCTGTTGCTGTTAATATTTCATCTTTTTAGTCTATTTTCATTTTATAGGATTTTTTATTCCAGAGTTTCGATTTCTTGGGTTTCATCGACGTCCAACTTAAGTTTCTTCATTTTCAGTTATATATTCTTATTTCTTGTTTGTTTCTGGTATTTGCATGAATGACTTAGTCCTTTGTAGTTTATTGCTTTGTCTTGTATGATGGTTCAGTGAACTGATCTCGCCCAAACTCACACCACAATTAGGTAGTGAGGCGGTCGATGCAATAATAAAACCAACGAAGGTCGGGATCAAATCCGTAAGGAGTTAGAATAGGGATTAGGTAAATATTTAGCGTGAATGTATGTTTTGGCTTAAATTACACTTCCACGATATTGGTTGTTGTTCTACTTCTACCTTGTTCTATTGTTTGCAATTATAAAACTAAGAGCCAATATTTTTAGTTTTGAGTTGTCTTTCAATTGATAAAAGGGTCTAGGGCCGTAACTTCCACCTAGGTGGTTACCTAATAGGTTGTAAACTCTAGGTCAAGTTTGATTAGTCGGGATTATAATATAGCAATCACACTCTATTACTCATTCTATACCTCTCGGTAGTTTGAGTGATTTTGTCCAATTTAGTATTCTCAAGTCCAAATGGGTATTGCACAAAACAAAGGATAATAACTCAAGTCGGGTCTTACTATCTCTAGGTTCAACCTTTTAATTAGGGCTATCAGTTTTTTGAGTTCACCCCAATTTCTTGTTAGCCAAGTTTTCCTAGACTTAGTCACTCTTTCTCAAGTAGAGACTAAGTCAATTAGGCATGAATCAATATTTGCACCCATTAATTCTTGAGTCCAAGCAAGAACTAGGCTAAATATCACTAACTCAATCACAAACAAGCCCTAAATTAAACACCCATTAAATACCCACACTAGGCTTGGGTCACAACCCTAGCTAAAAACTTAGCTACTTATGAAATATGCAGAAATTAAAGAAGAAATAAAGATAGAATCCATAATAATTAATTATGGGAAGAAAATCTAATGTTTGAAGACAAATCTAGTACAAAATTACTTAAAGCAGTAAAGAAAAACGGCTCAGGTGCTCTCCCAAAACTAAACTTTTTTCTAAAAATGACAAAAAGTCCTATTTATAGTAAGCTAAAAATATCTGACAAAAATTCCCCTGCGGAGGTTGTGTGGCCGCATAATTCTGAGTGCGGTCCCCGACTCTAAGCTTGACTGGTCAACTGGGCCTTCTGCGGTCGCATAAAAATGGGATACGACCGCACTTCATCTGGTTGTGCGGACCACACAATTCTGAGTGCGGTCGCACGCTTGACTTGGGCTGGGACTTGGATCTGCTTCTGCGGACCGCACAAAAGTGAGTGCGGCCGCATATTGACTTATGCGGCCGCACAATAATCGTGCGGTCTGCACATCTTCACTTCAAGGCTCTCTGATTCTCTTCTCCTGCGGTCCGTATATTAGTGAGTGCGGTCGCACTTTGGCTCTTGCGGCCGCACAATAATGATGCGGTCTGCATTCCTTCAATTGCTCATAATTCCAAGTCTCTGAACCACTCTTCTGCGGCCGCACTAAAATTATGCGGTCTGCATACTCTGAAGTTGATTTTGACAGGGTTCCTTCACTGTTTGCGGTCGCACACAGTATTGTGCGGTCCACACTATAAGCACTTTTGCCCTATTTTGGTCCTTGTCCAATTTTGACTCGTTTTTTGAGTTGATTTTCACTTCTTTGGCTTGTTTCCCAATATTCCTGCAAGAAAACTCATTTCATTAGTTCTCGGGGATACCTTTAAGCATTTTCGAGCTAAAACACAAGTAAAAGAGAGCAAATAAGAGTTCAAAATCCCTACTTATCAACTCCCCCAAACTTAAGCTTTTGCTTGTCCTCAAGCAATTAAGACAATCCCCACCTCCATACGAAAAAAGGATATTCTAGATGGTTTAAGTTGAGTCAAAACACAAATCAATTGGGACCAACAATTACCCACACGCTCATGAATCATTAACAAGCCTATGATTTGAAAATTGAAGCACAAATGGCTCTAATGTGACACTTGAGCATCAAGGGTTGACTTTGTTCATCAAGGAAGCTCGCACTTTCATGCAAGTCGTTGTGGATCCCAAACTCATCCTCCTATACTCTCCGGAATATCATCTCGCTCACGAATGAAGAATTCAAAACAAGAACTCGAGGAAGACTCTCTCATCACTCTCAAAAGAATGTCACAAGCCCGGCTCTTAGTATCATATGCTTGCCCCTCACGTTGATCACCACTAATGTAAGCTTTCTCTTGAAATCACGTAGGGCTTTTTCGGCATGTACTGAAGGTTTTTGGATTAATGAGGGTAATATCGGATTGGAATCGGTTCATCTTTCCTTTTGCACTTCATATTCTCTTGTTGGCGCATGCTTTGCTGTCTCTTTGAGTCATTTTATTTTCCTTTAGGGGGATTAGAGAGACTTGACATCACTATTTCTTTGGCATGTTGTTCACGATCTTCTTCTTTACTTTCTCCATGCTTTACACTTTTTCTTTCTTTTGCATCTTTTCACCCCTTTCACATTATTCACTTTCTTTTTGTGTTTTTCTTTGTTCTTCTTTTCTTTTTCTTTGCCTTTTTCTCTTTTTTCATTTATTTTGTCTTTTTGTGCCTTGAAACCATCTTTAAACTCCTCATCTCTCCCCCAAACTTATGTTTTTGTCATTTGAATCACATGAGTGCTAAAGAAAAGTCAGGTACCAAGAGAGAGTCACTATAAAACGGTAAAAGGCTTGTAATGTGGTTATTGAATAGAAAGGATTTAGGCTCAAAAGGGTTTACTAAGGATGATATCATTGGTGGGTCGTGGAGGGTTTCAAAACGGGCCAAGGAGGGTCTACAATCACTTCTCAAGCCAAGCTAACTTTAAATTTCGCCTAGAAACACATTTGGGGCAAGTTCTAGACTATTCGCACGGGTACTTTGTCTTGTAACAAAATACCTCACCTTTCACACAACTGGATTGTTAAAGAGAAAGGATTCAAGGCCCACAACAACCGCATTCAAGATTGAAAATATCTAATGGTTCAACTAAACCACCCGATGATTGCCTAAGTCAACACAAAATTCACAAGGTCACTGACTAGAGCTATTTCTATACAAAACTTATTTTTAACCATAAACGCATAGTTAAATGTGTTGGTACCAAGTGAAACATGCTCGACCCTTTTATTCATACTATTTTTGCCTAAACAAGAAAAGAAAACAGACTCAATCCTTTAAGAAGGTTGTCACACCATCCACAGTTGGGAAGAGCCACCCGGTTCATACAAAATCCATCTTTGGAAAGAACCGTGACATTAAGAAAATCAAAGTCTTATTGACCACTCAAACATAAAAAGAAGCTAGCAAATCCAAAATAAACTACTAAAGTAAATAAAAAGTTATACTAATAAGGAAGTCAAACTAAAGAAGCTACGAAATATACTACGAAAAGCAAGATAAATGAATATACAAACCGAAGTAAAATGAATATATACATAAGGGAAACTAAATATATACATCAAACGTGAGGGAAGAATAGAGAAAATAAAGAAAAAAGAAAAAAATAGTATAAGAGTTATTACAGGCCAAAATCAATGTTAATCAATCATCAAAATAGATCACCCCCAAATGAAAAATAAGCATTGTCCCCAATGCTTAACAAAAATAAGAGCATGGTAAGGTAGAGAGTTAAGAGAACTCCCTAAGTGGTCTCAGTCTGCATGGCATCTCCAGCACCCTCAGTTTGTATAGCATCCTCAGCACCCTCAGTCTCCTCAAGTTGTATCTCATCATCACATGGCTGAAGGACAACCGGGTTGCTGAGCATCTAGATCATCTCCTCAGTGGTGTGGGCAGTAGTATCCGGCTCCTCAGACTGGTCGGTTGCTGCCTCAGATGCCTCTGGTGCTGCTTGTGCTGTTGGGGTGCTGTCTCCATAAGTAGTTCTAATGGTAGATCTCCGGTAGATGCAATCTTGGCAACCTCCTCGCTCAACTTCTCCACTGACTTCTTCGACGCCTGAGACATCTGCATCTTCTTTGTTTGCTTCCCCAACTTCTCAATGGTCTCCCTATGTGACACCAGAGTCTCCATAATGATCTTCTGGTTGTCCAGAATCTTATTCAAAGTTTCCTCCACTGATGGAGGTACCTGTGGGGCTGCCGGGACAGAGGACTGTGTTGCAACAACACTGGATATGTTAGACAGCTTTGAAGTAGCTGCCTGCATCCAGTTGTTGAGACTTGCCAATGTATGGGAGAATCACACCGCAGTCTGTGGATAAGTGGATGAAGCTGGTACTGATAAAGGAGCTGATGAACTGGATGAAAAAGGTGGTGGCATGGCTGTTGTAGAAGGCATGACAGCTATGGAAGGCTCAGCAGATGGATCAGTAACTACTACCCTTGGCTCTTCAGACTGGCAAGTGGAAGTAGTTGCCTTACCCCTGAACTTCGGGTTGTCAGCATCCTGTAGGTGGTACCATGATAAAGACTTCTTGGCCTTTACCTTTGTATTATACTGCCTCGGCTCCACCTTTTGATCATTGAAGTACTCAGTGAGGAAGTTTGGGTATGGATATGATCTCTCACCCTTCTGGACAACTAATGTAATGTTGGTGGACATAAGGACACCCACATTTATCGGATATCCAGCCATAATCGAAGCCACCAAGATTGCTCGCGGGAGGGGAAGGTTGTTCTCATTTAAGCACGAGTCAATACGGCTGCATACAAATGTCTGCCAGCATTTAGCTTCAAAATTTAGGGTGGACCGGACTATGAGGACCCCTGCTGTGAGCCACAGAGGCGGTGGTCCTTGAGCTGCCAGAATTTCTGCTAACCACGGCCGAGCTGCATGACCCAAAGCCAGCTTTTCCAATTTGTCAAATTTTGTTAACAAATTGCGCATGCACTCACTTTTGTGCGGACCGCAGCAATTCCTCAAAGGAACAGGTAAAGAGTGTGGACCGCACTCAAAATTGTGTGGCGCCCTCAGGTAAGTTTTGCACCGACTAGGTCAACCTATAAATAGGACCTCCATGCACTATTCTCATTTTCCCCTCTCTGAGCTCTGAAACCCTAAGCAAGAACAGTGCATATCCCATTTAATCTCAAACTTTAAGTAAACATAGAATTGTGCGGTAGTAGAGTGATTGTGCGGTCCGCATAATTCTGATGCGGTCCGCACTTTTGTGACACTTAGCCAATTTTTCTTGCACAGTCCCTGCAAATGCACACCCATTCCTACATACACTTCAAAACTAGTTATCACAAAACAAAGCCTATCTAATCTAAAGAAGAAAATCAAGAAAATGAAAAAGACACATGGGTTGCCTCCCAAAAAGCGCCTGATTTAGCGTCGCGGCACGATGCAGATTACCAATAATTTGAAATTAATCAACGCCACAACATGGCCATCATCAACCTTGCCTAGATAATGTTTCACCCGGTGCCCATTGACTCTAAACACCTCATTGTTCTTATTTTTCAGATCTAGAGCACCAAAAGGTGTTACAGGCACAACTTCAAATGGGCCACTCCACTTGGATTTCAACTTTCCTGGAAACATCTGCAACGAGAATTGAAAAATAGCACAAGATCTCCTTCTTTGAATTCTTTGTTTCGGATATACTTGTCATGGAGGTACTTTGTCTTGTCCTTATACAAGGACGAACTTGAATATGCATGGAACCGGAACTCATCAATCTCATTTAATTGTTCCACCCTTAAGTTGGCAGCTACATCCCACTCAAGATTAAGCTTCTTCAATGCCCACATAGACTTGTGCTCAAGTTCCACCAGAAGGTGACAAGCTTTCCCGAACACTAACCGATACGGAGACATGCCAATTTGTGTTTTAAAAGTTGGCCTATAAGCCCAAAGAGCATCGTCAAGTTTCTTCGACCAATCCGTCATGTTGGCATCCACAGTCTTTGACAAAATACTCTTTATCTCCCGGTTGGAGACCTCACCCTGTCCACTTGCTTGAGGATGATAGGGGGTTGACACTTTGTGAGTGACACCATACTCGGAGAGTAAAGTATCAAAAGCTTTGTTGCAAAAGTGTGATCCTCCATCACTAATAATGGCCTTGGAGTATCAAACCTTGTGAATATGTTCTTCTTCAAGAATGTTACCACACTCCGAGCTTCATTGTTGGGCAAAGCCACGACTTCAACCCACTTCGACACGTAATCCACAACTACCAATATATAGATGTTTCCACATGAACTCACGAACAGACCCATAAAATCAATGCCCCACACATAAAAAATGTCAATATCCAAGATGGTGGTGAGGGGAATCTCATTTTTCTTGGAAATCCCACCGGCTCTTTGACATTCATCACAATGCTTGACGAGATCTCTAGCGTCCTTGTAAAGAGTAGGCCAATAGAATCCACAACTTAACACCTTTGTAGCCGTTCTCGCTCTACCATGGTGACCATTGTATGGTGAAGAGTGGCAAGCCTAAAGTTCTCAATTGTTCTTCTTCTGGTACACATCTTCGGATCACACCATCAGTATAAATTCTGAAGAGATAGGGCTCATCCCAATAGTAGTCTAGGCAGTCCCGTTTGATATTCTTCCTTTTATTTGAAGAGAACTCATTCGGTACAATGCCACTCACAAGATAATTGGCCAAATCGGCAAGCCATGGCATCCTGATCATAGAAATGGATAGGAGTTTCTCGTCGGGAATGAATCATTGATCTCAAGTCCATCATGTGGTCTCCCTTCTCCTCCTTCAATCGAGACAAGTGGTCCGCCACTTGGTTTTCACCCCCTTGCGGTCTTGAATCTCAAGATCAAACTCTTGTAAAATAAGTACCCACCACATCAATCTTGCCTTAGAATCTTTCTTGCTCATCAAATATCGAAGCGCCGCATGGTCGGTGTGAACAATCACCTTTGTACCGATCAAGTACGGGCGGAGCTTCTCCATAGCAAAGACAATAGCAAGGAGTTCTTTCTCGGTCACTGTATATTTGGCTTGGGCCTCGTTCATGGTCTTACTAGCATAGTATACCAGATGGAAGATCTTGTTAATATGTTGCCCTAATACCGCTCCAACCGCCACATCGCTCGCATCACACATGAGCTCAAAAGGTAAGCTTCAATTTGGTGCGGTGATAATATGAGTAGTAGTCAACTTATACTTGGGTAATTCGAATGCCTTCATACAATCTTCATTTAAATGGAACTTGACATCCTTCTCCAAAAGTTTGCACAAGGGGTTTACCACCTTAGAAAAGTTCTTGATGAATCATCGGTAGAACCCCACATGACCTAGAAAGCTCCTTACTCCTTTCACGGATGTAGGGGGAGGGAGTTTGGATATCACTTCAATTTTGGCTTTATCAACCTCAATACCATTCTTTGAAATCTTGTGACCGAGGACAATGCCTTCATCGACCATGAAATGACATTTTTCCCAATTCAAAACCAAGTTAGTTTCCTCACATCGTTCCAATACCTTGTCCAAGTTTTCCAAGAACTCTTCAAAAGAATTCCCCACCATAGAAAAATCGTCCATGAAAACCTCAAGAAAGTCCTCCACCATATCGGTGAAGATGGCCATCATACACCATTGAAAAGTTGTCGGTGCATTGCATAACCCGAATGGCATCCGCGAGAATGCGAAAGTACCATACAGACAAGTGAAAGTGGTTTTCTCTTGGTTTTCAGGAGCAATAAGAATCTAATTATAGCCGGAGTATCCATCAAAGAAACAATAAAAGCACGTCCAGCCAACTTATCCAACATTTGATCCAGAAATGGAAGCGGAAAATGGTCTTTCCGAGTGACTTTGTTGAGCTTCCTATAGTCCATGCACACTCTCCACCCTGTGACGGTTCTTATGGGGATCAAATCATTTTTATCATTTGTTATCACAATCATGCCTCCTTTCTTTGGGACACATTGCACCGGCGAGGTCCACGAACTATCGAAAATGGGATAAACAACCTCGGCGTCCAACCATTTGATGATTTCCTTCTTCACTACCTCTTGCATAGCTTAATTCAATATTCTTTGATGTATAACAGAGGGTCTGGCATCCTCTTCCAGAATAATCTTGTGCATGCAAAAGGCTGTTTATACCCCGAATATCAGCCAATGTCCAACCTATAGTTTTATTCCTCCTTTGGAGCACCGCCAAGGTAGAATCTACGTGCACGTTAGTTAAGCACGAGGAAAGAATAAAAGGTAAAGTGGAACAAGGGCCAAGAAACTCATACCTGAGGTGTGAAGGCAAAGGCTTTAACTCTAGGGTGGGAGGCTTCTCGATTGAGGGCTTTGTTGGAGGAGTCTTCCTGTTCTCAAGATCCAAGGATAATTTTATGGGCTCATAAGTATATGACCACATTCCTCGCAAAGCATTGACACATTCCACAAAGCCTTCCTTCTCATCATCATCATTATTTAGCAACACAACTTCCAAGGTGTCGTCATCAACAATTACTTCAGTCACTAGACCCACGTACTAACAAACTTCGTTGCTATTTGGTTGCCTCATTGATTTGCATACATGGAACACCACTTTTTCATCGTCGACCCGGAAGGTGAGCTCACCGGCTTCCACATAAACTAGGGCCTTCCCCGTAGCAAGGAAAGATCTCCCCAAGATAATAGGCACCTCGTAGTCAACCTCACATTCAAGGATCACAAAATCTACGGGAAGGATGAACTTGTCAGCCCAAACTTACACATCATAAATTATCCCCAATGGCCTGTTCATTGTCCGATCCACCATTTGCAACCTCATAGATGTTACACCCCAATATTTTCATACGTAAAAATATGCCATAAGTAAATTGAAGAAAGCCCATAAATGAGATATTACATCCCACATTTTTGTACGATAAAGTTTCGTCGTAAATTAATCAACGTAAGTTCGGGAATGGGATTATTTTGAGATTATAAGCATTATACTATTTCAAACAAGTGATGAGTAAATTCGTGAATGTTATAGGGTAAGCAAATCGAAGAAAAGAAATTTCGTCGAAGTTTGACATTTTGGGATAAAATACGTCCCGAGCTAAAATACCCGGTATTTATGGACTAGTAACATACAAGGTATCACATGGCCATAATATTAAGGTGTATAAGGTGTGTTAAAAGTGAGTAGTATTTTAAGTAATTTGAGATAATTCTCAATTATGTGGGTAATTGATTAATTATTGGATAGCAGGAGATTATCAAGTTAATTAAAAGATCAGTGGTTAATTAATGAAGATTATGGATAAGCTTAAGAGCCTCCTAACGTGGCAGCCAAGAAGCTCTATCTAAATATGAATCTTAAGTCATATAACTTTGTGTCAAAATTAGAAGATTTTGTGGATTAGTCATCTTATCAAGTGGGTCCCACCTAAAGTTTAAATAACCTTTCTAATTCACAATTGGATTGCTCATCTCATAAGAACAAGCTTCAGCAGTAATATCAACGTTATCAATGTTCATCTCTTAAGAAAAAGCTTCAACAAGGATAAATTTTGCAATGGAAACGTTTTCGCTTCAAGAATTTCATACGAATATTATTTAATACTATAGCAAGTGTGGGATTTCCGATTCTAAGGGGGTACATTGCAATCTTTCTCAAGAATATCATACGAATCGTTCCCTATTTCGATCTGACCGTTACGTGTTTCGTCGCGATTGGCATGTGTTAGAAAGATTTTCAAAAGAATCGATTCAGGTATGTTAAGGCTATCCCTTCTTTCCTTTTGGCATGATCCATACGATACAAATGAGACGAGCAAATGCACAACTTCCATAAAATTACTCTATTCATAGAAATGCTAGAAATGCCAATGTTCTTGAATTCCCATATGTCTTATTATTTTATCATATGTTCATGGGTCTTACAAAATACGTAAGTTGATAAGGTTTATTTCATGATATTAATCAAAGGCGTAAAGGTCTTATTACACTTCGAAAGTTTTTATTGACGTACTTCTCATGCATTGCATTCATTTATACATGTACATTGACCCATGACCAGATGACGTTATATATATATATGAGAAAGGTTGCTGCGTTATATACGCACCACCACCTGATCAGCTGGTATACGTTGATGATTTGCCCAGAGTGGCCGAGATGATATGATGGGATGCCCTCAGGGGCTTGATGATGTTATGAATGCATATACCCATGCATGGTATGAAATTTATATGCATATGCATGACATTATAATATTAAATGATTCACAGAGCTATTCAGATATACATTTTGAGTCTTTTACTCTATTTTTCTCTCATGTCTATTGTTTATTGATTTTCATTCCTTACATACTCGGTACATTATTTGTACAGACGTCCCTTTTTCCTGGGTATGCTACGTTTCATGCCCGCAGGTCCCGATAGACAGGTCGAGAGTCCTCCAAGTAGGCTATCAGCTCAGTAGAAGATGTTGGTGCGCTCAATTTGCTCTGGTTGCTTATTCAGTCAGTATGATTTAGTATTTTGGGCCCTGATACTTATGTACTCTTAGAGGCTTGTATATATATGTCATGTACGTAAAATATGGTATGGCCTTGTCGGGCTATATTCAGTGTACGAGTGATCATTTTGATCTTATATGCCCGTATGTCTTATGCATAAGCTGATATTACGTGTTTTATTCTAATTATTCTACGGTAGCCTTTCCATCTCGTTTACCTATGATAGCATGATACGAAAAGATATGTTATGTTGGTACTCAGTAGAGTAAGGTACCGGGTGCCCGTCGTGGCCCATCGATTTGGGTCGTGACAAAAGTGGTATCAGAGCAGTTATGTCCTAGGGAATCTACAAGCCGTGTCTAGTAGAGTCTTGTTTATGGGTGTGTTGTGCACCACACTTATAAGCAGGAGGCTACAGGGCATTTAGGATTTTCATTCTTTCCTCTTACTCTAGATCGTGTGGTAGAGCTCAGTTGTAAGAACTCAATTTCCTAAACTCTATCTTATTCATAATACGATGATGCCTACATATAGAAAGACAGTTGGTAAGAGATTGAATGTTGCTATGGAAAGAGTTGAGTTAGAGGAACTCAATTTTTCGTGATGCTTATGATGAGTAAATATGAGATCTTCAACAGAACGTGTGTAAACTAAGACATGTAAGCTTCTTGATAAGGAGCCCTAAGGCACGAATATTTATCCATACATATGGTAAAAAACATTGAGAGAATCAGAAGGTACAAGTTTCAACAAGGGAAAAAATCAAGGTGGAGAAGGGTACGAGGTACCTAGTTAGTGGAGATTAACATTATCTACAATTCAGGAAGAAAAATATATAAGCATTGTGAGTTACCGTCAACAGTAATAGAGGTATGTATAATTGGCCACACCCAACCACACCCATTTCAGTTATGCCCTATGGGAGCTAACATGTGTAGTTTAAGAGAAGGACAGATATCAGGATCCGGCTGGGGTTAGAGTGACCCAAAATGGTGGATGGATTATTTGTGTTAGTTGACATTTTCGAAGGATATTGCAAATGTGCTATTAGATCTCCTTGTGAGATACCCAGATGGTGCACTCTAAAATAGTACAGCTAGATATGAGTATTACAAAGATAGGCACTGAAAGCCTTGAAGGGATATATATTACCTTAGTGTGGCTCACGTCCCTAGTAGAGAGAGAATGTTAGGAAATTCGAAGAGCCAATGGATGGAGCAAGGGAGCTAAGATCAAAAGAATGTCTTGTTCGAATTTTCAGAATAAAGTGATAGACATAGATCTCAGCGGGAAAGTAAGAAGAGAGTTAATGAAGTGAGTAAGATGTGATACATGGATGAAAACGGTAGATCAAAAAGATGAAAGCATTACAGAATCTATAGTCAAGTGAAGGAAAATAGGAGAGGTGACAGGCCTTGAGGCAACAAGAGTATAGGTCATAAAATCACATCCTCATTTCAAGAAATAAGTTCGTGACTCTAACATGATTACCAGAAGGAAAAGTTAGACCCCAGAATAATAGAAATTAGTATGGATTGGTGAACAAGATAAACTAAACATGAATTAGGGACTGAGTGGTTTGATAATGGTAGACATCATGAGAATTTCAGATTGCGTTCTGGCAATAATAGAATGGACAACAGAAGAAGACTCATGAAAAATTCAGAGAATGGTCATTCATGAAGACGTTTCCCTAAAGCAAGCAATGTGAGCAAAGTTAAGCTTAAGGGACTATGTGTGCCAGCTACACTAAGTGTCACCCTCGTGGGTAAGGGAATTTTTGATATCCTTGGTACAGAAAGATTGCCTCAAGGCGAGTATGAACAGATGCCAAAGATGAAGAGGTAAACATCTATAGGTAAATTCTCGTGGCTCCAACTCTTTGTACTCCCCTAAAGAGGGGAATATGGAGTGATGTGGCATTAAGTCAGAATTAAGTTGTTCTAGTGACTATGGAATGGTAAAGGAAGAATGTAATAAAAATGAAAAAGGAATGATATTGCACTTATCCAAATTCTACAAAAATATGCTATGATTCCAGAATATTATGCAAGCACGACGTCAAGGAAAAAAATAAGGGTTCTTGCCCGGAATGTTATTGATAAATAAGGAGCTAGTGCGAGAGGTAAGTTAGACAAAGGAAATAACCCAAGAAAGATTACGCGGAATATTGATATGAGAATGAGCCAACAAGTAGTTAGCAGTTGATTTAGGAAGAGCCTAGTTATGGCTAGATAGGAGGTTACATACGAATCAACAGATCGTGCAAGATAAACGTAGTAAAGCCTGATACAGTGAATTCAGCCTCGCAGTAATGTCATTGTAATACTTGAAATATCCAGATAGAAGTTTGGGGAGTTAAAGGTACCATATGAGTGTTATGGAGATAGAAGAGAATTCCACTGGGAAGACAATCAAAATATCAGCTCAGAAGCAACCCTACACGCATAAAGGCGTGGAGGTAAGTAACTATGGATAATTATAGGCGAGGAAGGACATCAAAATAAAGTCCGTCGGGTATACGATGTAATAAGCTAGCAGCTTTGCAAGAGTCAGAAGGTCCTTCCTAAGTACTACAATGAAAGACTAGCTAAGGAAATAAGGAAGAAGGCTTCCACCTAAGCTCGGTGACCTAAAGAGGAAATGGCCTTATAACAACAATCTCACAACAACATTGTACGCACTTCGTAAGAATTCGGCACCTATCGTGGCTAATGAACGAGAAGTAAAATCAAAAGTAATATTCGATATCATATGAGTTTCACGAAAACTTTGGCATGCGTGGGAACTAAGATAAGCAAAGTATGCATGCAACAAGGGGGTAGAAAGACCAGGAAAAGTAATTGCTTACGTTTAAAGAAAGCTGAGATGGAACGAAAGGAATTATTCGATCAATGATCCAGAGTTAGTTACGTTATAAACACACTTAAGATTTTGGAGTATTATCCATGTAGCATATATATTGACATTCATATTGTCGTAGAGGACTCCGGTATAAGTTAAATGAAATAATTAAGTCCAGGTCATAGACAAAGGATTGAATCATTAGAAGATTGTATCGTGGATATTCCATAGTGTCCATGAAAGGCTAAATTAATAACTAAATACCATGACCCGCAGATCGGAAAATATCTTAATCCTATAGAAAGGTTGATTAGATGGAAGAGGAAACTAAAGAGTTACATCGACTAAGTAAAGCATGAGTCTGATTATTGGACACCGAAAATTATAGAAATCGTGATTGATAACATAACGAAATCACTCTTAATATCAGAGGTACAAGACAGATAGTATTGTAGCCATATTCTATAACGACTTTACGATAAAGCCAGTTAGAAGAGTACCAGCCTCATAAGAAGTGAGTATGAAGATTCCATCGATTGTGACACCAGAGGTGCAAGTATTATATTAGAGCTTCAAGTTGTAGATGTGAATTATACCTATGTGGAAGTGATGTCATGAAAGAGATAGAAGATGTGACGTGAGATTTTAAGGTAAGTAAGGTAAAGGTGAACAACGTACTAGATACTCAGGTGCAAAGGGTTGTGAATAATCTATACTTCAGATAGAAAGCTAGAAGCGCTGGGATTTAGTATCCAGGAATGATAGCGTCGTCGTCAATGGCATATATTCCAACCTATGGTTTCTCTAAGTTATAGAAGGCTTGGTATAGCCAGAATAAACTCAAAGGAGTCTAAGACTAATAGAATTTAAAAGAGATGGAATGCTTCCATGATAGTAGAATGAGGGTGTAATTATGATAAATGAAGAATGACGTTTGGGGTCGTCGATTGAGTGAAGATTTGAAGGGACTTCATGAATAAAATACCCACGTAAGGTGAATCACATTGGGATGCTATGAAATATGGTTATGGAAGCATGGTATCGCCCCCGGGTGGATCAGTCTAATCATTTCAAATATTCCTTGATACGACGTGAGCCCTAGCGGAAGTGTTACATAAAAGGTCAAGTTATTAGTGGTAAATTGTAGATCAATATAGAGGTGAATCAACAGTGGATAGAAAAAAGTCACAAAGTATAAGGTGAGATTAGGTTGTTATTATTAAGATGAACAAGAAATGAGGAAGCGTTAAGGGACTTAGATTTATACATATAGGTAAACAACGAAAGTAACCTGGAGTTCGGTAGCAGACCTCGGTAACGATAAATCGAAGTAAGAGTTATGGTATAGTATGACCTACTTAGATGCAGTAAAGTCATACGAATGGATAACCGGGTCTATGAAATAAGATATAACAATATTTGTAAGTTCAACAAAGTATCGAGCGAAGAACTTCAGTATACCTATAGATGCCCAGAGAGACATCTTATCAAGCTCTGTATATGCTTACAAAGTGAGGCCTAGATATTGTCTAAAAGCTGGAGGAAATAAGAGAGAAGAGTAGCATAGGTGCACATACAAGGAAAAAGTCGTACATGCTGCATGACAGAAGGTAAAAAAAGTTGCGAGATTGGAAGAATTCCGACTACAGATCGTGGTGTGAGAAAGAGTCCTAAAGGGGGAATGCCCTGGCCTTTGGATTTATTCAAAGAACAGTTGCCTAAACGGCAAGAAGAGTATTAAAGTATTCGCAAGAGCTATGGGTTATGAGAATGATAAGTGCCTCAGTCAACATTCAAGGACGAATGTTCCAAAGAGGGGAATGATGTTGCACCCCATGTTTTCATACGTAAAAATAATCCATAAGTAAATTGAAGAAAGCTCAGAAATGAGATATTACATCCCGCATTTTCGTACGATAAAGTTTTGTCGTAAGTTAATCAACGTAAGTTCGGGAATGGGATTATTTTGAGATTATAAGCATTATACTATTTCAAACAAGTAATGAGTAAATTCGTGAATGCGATAGGGTAAGAAAATCAAAGAAAAGAAATTTCATCGAAGTTTGACATTTTGGGATAAAATACGGCCCGAGCTAAAATATCCAGTATTTATAGACTAGTACCATATAAGGTACCACATGGACATGGTATTAAGGTGTATAAGGTGTGTTAAAAGTGAGTAGTATTTTAAGTAATTTGAGATAATTTTCAATTATGTGGGTAATTGGTTAATTATTGGATAGTGAGAAATTATCAAGTTAATTAAGAGATTAGTGGTTAATTAATGAAGATTATGGATAAGCTTAAGAGCCTCCTAACGTGGCAACCAAGAAGCTCTAGCTAAATATGACTCTTAAGTCGTGTAACTTTGTGTCAAAATTAGAAGATTTTGTGGATTAGTCATCTTATCAAGTGGGGCCCACCTAAATGTTAAATAACCTTTCCAATTCACAATTGAATTGCTCATCTCTTAAGAACAAGCTTCACCAAGGATAAACTTTTAATAGAAATGTTATCAATTGTTCATCTCTTAAGAAAAAGCTTCAGCAAGGATAAATTTTGCAATGGGAATGTTATCGCTTCAAGAATTTCAAGAATATTATTTAATACTATAGCAACGTGGGATTTGTGATTCTAAGGGAGTGCAGTGCAATCTTTCTCAAGAATATACGGATCGTTCCCTATTTCGATCTCGCTATTATGTGTTTCGTCGCGATTGGCGTATTAGAAGGATTTTCAAGAGAATCGGTTCAGGTATGTTAAGTCTATCCCTTTTTTCCTTTTGGCATGATCCATATGATACAAACAAATGAGTAAATGCACAACTTCCATAAAATGACTCTATTCATAGAAATGCTAGAAATTCCTATGTTCTTGAATTCCCATATGTCTTATTATTTTATCATTTGCTCATGAGTCTCACAAAATATGTAAATTGATAAATTTTATTTCATGATATTAATCAAAGTCATAATGGTCTTATGACACTTCGAAAGATTTTATTGACATACTTCTCATGCATTGCATTCATTTATACATGTACATTGACTCATGACCAGATGACGTTATATACATGTATATACATATATTTATATGTCTGTGTGTGTGTGTGTGTATGGGATATAGAAAAATGTTACGGTGTTATATACGCATCACCACCCGATCAACCGGTATACGTTGATGATTTGCCCACAGTGGCCGAGATGATATGATGGGATGCCCTCAGGGGCTTGATGATGTTATGAACGCATATACCCATGCATGGTATGTCATTTATACGCATATGCATGACATTATAATATTAAATGATTCACAGAGCTATTCAGATATACATGTTGAGTCTTTTACTTCATGTTTCTCTCATGTCTAATATTTACTGATTTTCATTCCTTACATACTCGGTAAGTGATCACGCTCAACTATGTCTAATAAAAGACTAAGCGGGCGTTGCAAATATAATCCGGGGTATTATGCCCAGAGTCGATCCACATGGAATTTACATATCAAGCAAGCTGTTAGAATGCTCAACTGTCACTTGAGGTTATTTAAATTACTATGTCTAAAGATTAAAACTAAATATTAACTACGCTAAGGTGTAAACAATTGTAATAAAGATCTAAGGTTATAGTTTCCTCCGTCGGTGAATTTACTTCTCGGATACTTCATATAGCTTGATTAGTTGTTTCTATCAATCATGAACACTCTATCTACCATAAATCTCTCTCAAGTAATTATGATAATTTACTAGACGCACTCTCTCAAGTTACGCTAGCTAGATTGCATTACAGTTCACTTTAGATTGCACCCGAGGTATCGTTATCTCTAATCCAACCTCTAAACCCTCGGTTATGACTTTCGTCTATACTCTAGGAGTGGTGTTGTTCAAACAATTACCTAAATATGCACTCTCTCTCAAGTAGATACATACTAAATAGGCACAGCTAATTGATGGCCATTCAATTAACTACAATAAGAACGTAGTTGAACAAATAGAGAATAATCAATCAAAATATATTAATATCAAACGAAATTCATCCCCAACGGGTTCTACCAAAACCCTAGATTAAAGAAGTTAGCTAAACAAATTCATAAGAATCAAATCTAAAATAACTTGCATAATTAAACTACAAAGTAATGAAGAAAATCTGTACAATTTGATGTCTTGCCGTTCGAATCCCTTCTCTCCTCTTCGAATCTCTCTAAGTTGTGTTTTTGGGGTCTATTTATAAGTTTAGGACAAACCCTAAACGTGCAGGAGACTTCTATTTCAACCGGGAAACACTTAAGCTCGTCAAAACTCAAAATTGACCAGAACAAGGAGACCAGGCGTTTTGTCTCTAAGGCCTGGATAAGGCCAGTCCAGGCCTGGATTTAGAAGGCTAACGCCTGCCTAACGCCAGGTCCAACCTGACATTAGGAGGCAAACGCCTGGGTAAGGCCAGGGTGTTCCCTCGTCGCCTCTNCGCATCAATACCCCACACTTAAACATTTGCTCGTCCTCGAGCAATCAAACTACACTCATGTACACAACTTATTAAGCAAATCTCTTAACACGTTATACCAAGAATATTTAAAATAGTCAAGCACAAATGTGTGACATCCTCGCCTCAATAGTTGACTCACATATACCATGTTTTATTCACAATCCACTCACTACTCTAACATAGAGGTCAACAACATTACCTTTCCTTCATGAATCATGTGCCCTTACCAAAGCAAAGAGCTAGTTCCTCACATAATAAAATTTAAGAACACTTAGGAACTCGAGATAGAAAGAATTCACTCGCTCTCAGAAATAAAACATTCATATGCCACACAAGACGTACCGTAGGCTTGCCCTTAGTGTACTTCTCTACTAATCGAGCTCATTTAGTCTAGGATCAAGTAGGACTTTTTTCGGCCCATAGCATTCACTTTTTTCGGCCCTTGAACTTGTTGAAGCCGAGCCTTCGCCATTTGGTTCATTGTGGTTGTCAACTCTGCAATAGCTTGCCCATGATCATATAGCTCCTTGTGTAGGTGAATGAAATTTGGGTCACCTTGAGGAACATTGGCCAATTTTGCCACGCCGACAAAGTATCTGCCATCTCATCCAAAATTTCACAAGCTTCAGAATAAGGCGTGTTCATGAAGTTACCCCTGACGAGTTGATTTACCACTCACTGATTTGCGTGTTGATCCCCCTATAGAAGGTTTGTTGGATCATGGCCTCAGTCATTTCATTGTTCGGTCACTCCTTAACCATGGTACGCTATCTTTCCCAAATCTCGTGCAATGGCTCATTGGGATCTTGCTTGAACACTAGAATTTCATCCCTTAGTGTAGCCATGTGCCCCGGAGAGAAGAATTTGGCAATGAACTTTTCGACCAAATCATCCCAAGTATGGATAGAATGATTGGGTAATCTCTCTAACCAGTCCAAAGCCTTTCCCCGTAGAGAAAAGGGAAATAGCCTCAAACACAGTGCATCCTCAGAAATATTTGTTTGCTTGCTCTCCCAACAAGTATCGACGAACCCGTTGAGATGCTTGTAAGCATTTTGGTATGGAGCCCCGGTGAAGAAACCCCGTTGCTCAAGTAGTGTAAGCATCACATTGGTGATTTGGAAGTTTCCCGCCCTAATCGGGGGCCAGACTATAGCATTAGCATAACCCTCGTTCGGCAACACCCGATGCGCTGCCGCTCTTGGTGGAGGTGGGGGGAGGGGCAGGAAATTATCATGAGGCGGTCGTCCTCGCCTGTTTACTTGAGGTTCGGGATGAATCTCATCTCCTTTATCATAGTCCACCACCTTCCCCAATGGAAATTCCCGAGGGGCTCGTTGTTGAAAGCCATTTCGTACCTATAAGCAATTCAAAAACAAAACTAGTGACTCGGAAGGAAAGAAAGACAAAACACACAAAATCCTAGATATATAGCTAAATCCATTTAACTCCTCGGTAATGGCGCCAAAAATTGATCTCACCCAAACTCACACCACAATTAGGTAGTGAGGCAGTCGATGCAATAATAAACCCAACGAAGGTCGGGATTGAATCAACAGGGAGTTAGAATAGGGATTAGGTATATATTTAGCGTGAATGTATGTTTAGGCCTAAATTACACTTCCACAATATTGGTTGTTGTTCTATTTCTACCTTTTTCTATTGTTTGCAATTATAAAACTAAGAGCCAATATTTTTAGTTTTGAGTTGTTTTTCAATTGATAAAAGGGTCTAGGGTCGTAACTTTCACCTAGGTGGTTACCTAATGGGTTGTAAACTGTAGGGCAAGTTTGATTGGTCGGGATTGTAATATAGCAATCGCACTATAGTACACTCTCTATACTTCTTGGTAGTTTGAGTGATTTTGCTCAATTTAGATTTCTCAAGTCCAAACGGGTATTGCACAAAACAAGTGATAATAGCTCAATTCGGGTCTTACTATCTCTAGATTCAACTCTTTAATTGGGGTTATCAATTTCTTGAGTTCACCCCAATTTTTTGTAGGTCAAGTTTTCCTAGACTTAGTCCCTCTTTCTCAAGTAGATACTAAGTCAATCAGGCATGAATCAATGTTTGCAAACATTAATTCTTGAGTTCAAGCAAGAACTATACTAAATATCACTAACCTAATCACAAACAAGGCCTAAATTAAAAACTCATTAAATATCCACACTAGGCTTGGTCACAACCCTAGCTAGAAATTTAGCTACTCATAAAAAATGCAGAAATTAAAGAAGAAATAAAGATAGAATCCATAATAATTAATTATGGGAAGAAAATATAATGTTTGGAGACAAATCTAGTATAAAATTGCTTAAAGCAGTAAATAAAAATGGCTCAGGTGCTCTCCGAAAACTAAAATTTTTTCTAAAAATGACAAAAGGTCTTATTTATACTAAGCTAAAAATATCTAACAAAAATGCCCCTGCGGAGGTTGTGCAACCGCATAATTCTAAGTGCGGTCCGCACGCTGAGCTTGACTGGTCAACTGGGCCTTCTGCAGTCGCATAAAAATGGGATGATGCCGCACTTCATCTAGTTGTTCGGACCACACAATTCTGAGTGCAGCCGCACACTTGACTTGGGTTGTGACTTGGACCTGCTTCTGCGGACCGCACATTGGCTTCTGCGGCCGCACAATAATGCGACACTTTGGCTCTTGCGGCCGCACAATAATGGTGCGGTCCGAATTCCTCCAATTGCTCATAATTCCAAGTCTTTGAACCTCTCTTCTGCAGCCGCACCAAAATTATGCGGTCTGCATACTCTGAAGCTGATTTGATAGGGTTCCTTCATTGTTTGTGGCTGCACACAGTATTCTGTGGTCGCACTATAAGCACTTTTTCCCTATTTTGGTCCTTGTCCAATTTTGACTCCTTTTTTGAGTTGATTTTCACTTCTTTGGCTCGTTTCCCCAATATTCCTGCAAGAAATCTCATTCCATTAGTTCTTGGGGATACCTTTAAGCATTTTCGAGCTAAAACACAAGTAAAAGAGAGCAAATAAGCGGTCAAGATCCCTACTTATCATTAACTATTCATGAAAATTGTAGAAACATGAAATAATAATATATATAACTAGAAATGCAAAAACTTAAGTTGGACGTCGATGAAACCCAAGAAATCGAAACCCTTAAATATAAATCCTAGAAAACGAAAATAGACTAAAAAGATGAAATACTAACGGAAATAATATAATAGAGATGAGTGAATATTTAATAGAGGAAGGTATTACCTTTATAGCATTTGTTGTTGAAATCGGCAGTCAACAGAGAAGGGAGAGCTTAGATAGAGAGTTCTAGAGATTGAAAGCAAAATAAGAGAATGATTGAAACAGGTTTCTTTTGAGTTATATTTTACGGGTTAATTTGGATTGGGTATGGGGTAAGTCGAGTCTAAATGATACCAGATGGGAAAAGGATACGGATAAGTGACATGTGTCCCCTCCGTCCACTTAAGGATAAATCTGCGCGAATAGTAAGACACTAAAGGGTTTTGTGGTCCGATAGGATAACGGGGGACAACTTTAAACAATTTACCATAGTAGAGGGATATATCAGACATAGGCGGACTTACGCTGCGGGTTGAGGAGTTATGGGACCTTGTTAGCCTCGACAAATACTCTGTGCATATATATATAATTCTTAAATATTGATTGTGCCCCAAACACTAAATAGCTTATTGGGGAAGTGGTTGGCTTAGGCGCACAAGTTCTTTTCTTTGCTAAACGTCATGGGTTCGAAACCCATCTTCAGTCTTTCCTCCTCCTTTATATTTTAGTTCTTGCATTTTATTCTCCTTCCTAATTTATACTTAATAGCAAATTGCTTTATTTTTTATATGTATCTTCTTTTAATTGAGTTATAGTTTAATACTAACACATAACAATCAACTTTCATTAATTTTACTTTTTTTTTAAAAAGACTCCCTTAAAATTAAAAGCCTCAAACTGTAACTTATCATTCCACAAATAGAAAAACATAAATTCTTCTACCACAACCTTCTTCAACAATCATTTTGACTCCGACTCGACAATTGACAACTAAGAGTTTGAGACTTTTCTTCAGTTCTTTAACTATTAACATGCCTTAATCTTGATTTCTTGAGTAAGTTTTGATAATTTAAAGTTTGAACGCCCTTTTGATCACTCACCCTCTTTATTTTTAATTAATAAACTATAAATTTTTAAGTATGAAACATGCTTAATAAAATACCTTCTCTTCCCATAACACCTATTTTGCGAAGAAATCTCTCTATTCGATGCTTTTTTTTCCTTTCGTTAGAACCTTTTGTTTATACTTAGATGATAGACCATCATAATCATTAAGTTTTAAGAGTGTTATACATGTTTGACCAGAAAGTGATAACCTTTGGTTAAACTAATTAATCGGATATTATGGAGGTTAATTTTAGTTAAAGTTAATAACGTCAGATCTCAAATTGGTGGGGTAGATGATGTGGATAGCAATGAGACATATTTAATGCGTCAAATATTAAATGCTTAGAATGTAACAAAATCTGAGAAATATCAGATATTAAATATCAATAAATGGCCCTAAATGTAAATAAGGAGGCAGATTCGCCCAATATTGAATGAGGTAGATAATTCCTTCTTCTAAAAATGACGAATGACAAGAATACAAGAGAATATTGAACTCTTTTTCGGATCTGGTGGAAACGACAATATATAATCCCAAAAGGGTGAATCTCTTCAGAAAAGTATTCTTTGTATTTATCTAGAGAGCTTGCTTTTCAAAAGAGTTCTTATCACATAGAATATTACATGACTTTTGTCTTATCTCTCATTCTATTAATACAGGATATTCCAAAGAACCCTAAAGGTACAAACATAGAGAATATTCAATAGAATATTCCTTCTGAATATCCCAATACAAAACTAGTTGTTACTTTTATCCGCACTGCTCGACCTCGTCCGTGGTTGAGCACTTGGCGACTCATTCCATTGATCACTGATCGACCTCGGCCAAAGTGCCCATGATAATTTACAAATCACTCTTGATAATCACATCTTCGTGCTGAATTTCTTCGGTGTGATTTTGACCCTTACAGTTAGTCCCTCCGCTTATCGAGGTTGTCTTTTATTCGACCTCGGTGAGAAGACTTCATTAGTCGTAGTCGAGAAATTCATGCGTGCAGGTCGAGTAGTGAGGACCACGGCCGAGATGGTAATGTGGCGCTTTGAGGACCATAACTTATCGTAGCGTTGGTTCAGAATGACATCACAGCATCATGTGTCATTATTACGTATCTTCCCGATGCATTGCATCGTCCCGTGCCCTTGTCGTTTTGATCTTTGTGCATTGGCGGTTGATTTTCTCGATTAGGGTGTCTGTATTTTATATAAATAGGGATTGGGAACCCCTTGTGTGATCCTTTATGTTTTCTAGCATTTGAACCTGCACATTTTCCTCTCTTCCTCCTCTTCCTGTATTCTTGCTCTCATTGCTTCCATTTTCGCACCTTTGTTCTCCTTTCTGATTTGAGAGATTTCTGCTACTTCTACCTTTTTTGAGTTTGTATATTCTGCTTTCACAAGTAACTAAACATGGTCAACATTTTGACCCAATCCAACTTGTAGTGATAATTCCTCCTCACGACGATGAGGTTGTTGCTGCCGCTGAGGACAAAAGCTTTCCCACCGTAGAGGAAATAGTTCCTCGTAATGACAGATCTAGGTCAGATTTCTTGAAACCACCTGTGGATGAACCTGAACTCGTGGAGTCTGAAATGGATGCGGCCTCCCTCGCTGATCTTAGGGCCAATTACAACATCTCGGTCCATATCGAACTAATCCCGGTCGGCAGCAACGTGATAAATATTCATCGCCCTGGATATTGCGCATTCTACGCTTATCTGTTCCAAGTGGGCTACTCTCTTCCTCTTCCTCCGTTGGCAGAGGAATTCTGCTGCTATTATGGTATCTTCCCGGCCCAACTCTCCCTTTATATTTACAAACTTTTCCTCATGTTGATAAATTATGCGGAACTGGCCAAGCGCGGGATTTCCATTCGCCACCTGCTGCATCTCTTCGCGTCAAGATTCCTTAGAGGTACGATGTTACATCTGCGCCATCCTATGAGTAAGGTATTGATAGTGAATATGGACAATAAGTCCAATCGTCGATTTTGGTTCAACTTCTTCTACATTAAGACCGAGCACGTGGTGGCAAACCCAAATGGGTTCCCTCAAGCGTGGAGCTTTTCCCGTAAGTTTTTTTTGCTGACTGATTGCTTATTTTGTTTATCTCAGCAGTGACCTAGTTGTTCCTCTTCTTATTTTGTGCAGCCGAGAAAGAGCCTCCTACGTTGGTTGCTGACATTTGTGACCGGGTGATTCAAGCTTTGCCCCACACGGTGGGATCCTCAAATGGTCGGCATTCCACAAGAAGTTTGGGCGTGAACCTTCTACGACCGGTAAGTCGTTCATTTTGACCTTCTGTTGCTTCGGCTTTCATGTTGTCTTATTTTCTTTCCCTGCTCTCTTTTAGTGGGGTTAGTTTAACTTCTATTTTTGCTGTCATGTTGGAGGGCTTCAAGAAAGTTAAAGGCTCCTACCCCCGTTTTTCATCAACCAGGTGCCTCGACTGGGTCTCTACTTGCTGCGACTGCAGGCAAGTCCATTCAGACGACTGCTTCTTCTCATACCCCGTCACTGTGCAGACTTAACAGAAGGATGATGGCCCCATCAGCGGAGACTCCGACTTCTCCTGTATTGCACTTGGTAGACGAGTCGTCGCTGAGTGAGGAGGAACTGGTTCGACTTAAAAAGCATTTGGAAGTCGGCGACGAGGCAACTGCATCTGAGGGCGACGTGGGTTTGGACACTTCGACTTTGCCACCTACAGAGGTTGCAGAAGATGCTCCTTTTCCCGAAGTCATCGTCGAAGAAGGGGAAGATCAGAGGCGGTGGATACCGTGCCGAGGAGTGATTCATTTTGGGCAGGAAAATGGAGGCGGAGTATCGTGAGTAATGCGACAAGCACGTGAGATATTCATCCCATTTGGCGTGAACGACAAGTTACAGTCCCTTAGGGATGAGCTGAAGCAGAAGGACGATGAACTTTTGAGGGTCATCAATAAATGTAGTGAGCTCGAGGGAGCGCTTAGAGTAAAGGAGGATTAACTCGAAGTGAGCAAGGAGGTTGAGGTTGAGTGTGCCAATCTTCAGGCTCAAGTGGCATCCCTGAGGGCCAGACTTGAGCAAAGTTCTATTAGAGCCAACGACTTAAGTGATGAGTTGATCGAAAAAGCGGCGGAGTTAGGGAGGGCCGAAGAAGCCAGGGTGGCAGCTTTGGGTAAAGGTGGCGATGTTGGAAGATGCCATCCACGTCCTCCGGTCTGAGCGAGTGAGTGACGTGGAGACGGTCGTGCTCATGGAGTCAAGGCTTGATGAGAGGATTGGAGGGCTCGAGAGAGAGTTTTCGAACCTAAATGATCAGATCGCCGCTCTTGAGGCCTAAAGGGCGCAGTTGTTGGCTCGACCGTATTTCTCTCACACTTTTACTTATCCCGATATTGTGTGGGATTTGTATGAGAAGTGAATCCATGTCGAGACCCAGTTAGAAATATTCAGGGATTTGATGACGGCAGGGAGAGTTTCTGAGGTTGATTTTGAGGATGCTTCTTTTGATCACGCTCAACTATGTCTTATAAAAGGATAAGCGGGCGTTGCAAATATAATCCGGGGTATTACGACCAGAGTCGATCCCACAGGGAATTTACGTATCAATCAAGCCGTCAGAATATAAAACTTTTACTTAACCAGTTTTCTCTAGACTTTTGAATATCAATTGGTGATGTATTATTATTTCTACAGGCAATAATGATAAACTAACAATGACTAACAATATGATTTAAACAATTATAATAAAGGTCTAAGGTTATGGTATCCCCCGTTGGTGAACTTACTTCTCAGATATTTCCTGCAACTTGACTAATTCTCTATATCAATCATGAACATTATATCTACCATAAATCTCGCTCAAGTAATTATGATAATTTACTAGTCGTACTCTCTCACGTTACGCTAGCTAGATTGCATTACAGTTCACTTTAGATTGCACCCGAAGTGTCGTTATTTCTA